>JARBWK010000010.1:17460695-17713529 GCA_030556195.1 Anolis apletophallus
CTCAACCCCCCCCAGGGAGGGGGGGACGGACTCAGAGCGGCTAACAATAGCACAATTCAAAGTGCTGGCTTTAGCCTTTTAAAGCCCTTAATGGTTCTGGTCCAACTTACCTGTCCGAACGCATCTCTCCCTATGAACCATCGAGATGTTTAAGATCATCCGGAGAGGCCCTGCTCTCGGTCCCGCCTGCATTGCAGGCGCGACTGGCGGGGACGAGAGGCAGGGCCTTTTCAGTGGTGGCTCCTCGGCTTTGGAACACCCTTCCTAGTGACATCAGATCAGCCCCCCTCCCTCCTGACATTTCGCAAGAAGGTCAAGACATGGCTGCTTGACCGGGCATTTGCAGATGTATGATTATTGAGACTTAAGGCAGTGTTTTTGAATTCCGGGTCACCTTCAAGGTGTTAGTTCTAACTTTTAAGGCCTTATATGGTTTGGGGCCAGTGTACCTGAGGGAGCGGCTTACCCCTTATGTGCCCAGGAGATCACTGCGCACAGAGGGGCTCAACTTACTGGAGGTGCCTGGCATTAAGGTCTACAGGCTCTCTAGTACACGGCAGAGGGCATTCGCTGTGGCCGCGGCAACCTTGTGGAACACCCTCCCTGAGGAGATACGAGTCATCCGCGACTTGCTGCCATTCCATAGAGGCGTCAAGACCTGGCTATTCAGACAGGCATTTGGCCCATAACCAGTGCCCGTTACCAATAGCGCTCTGCCACCTCGCCGCCATCGCATTTCTGCTGCCTTATTGCAGCTATTGTTGGGAATGGGATTTTAACTGTGGGTTTATATTGGTTTTACTGTGTTTTATGTGTTTTACTTGCTATTTTAATTCTGTGAACCGCTCTGGGCTCCAGAGAGAGCGGTATATTAAGTTGAACTAAATAAATAAATAAATAAATAAACCTTTTTTGAGCCGCGGCACATTTTTTACATTTACAAAATCCTGGGGCACACCACCAACCAAAATGACACAAAATGACACTCTAACACAGTAATACATATAGTTAATATGTTTTAAAATGTATTTATACACTCAGTGTGAAACCTGGGGAAGAAAGGGTATTGGAGGTTCCAATTTCCCTCGGCACACCTGATGATCGCTCACGGCACACTAGTGTGCCACGGCACACTGGTTGAGAAACACTGACTTAAGGAACGCCGCCGCCACAATTGGAAATTGATTTAATAACGAGACGCTGATATTGTGTTTAATTTTAATTGCTAATTTGTATATTTATTTATTTGTCACATTTCTATACCGCACCTCTCAGCCTGAAGGCAACTCGAGACGGTTTACACAAGGCAGTCTCTGCCCTCCAATACAACACAAGCAAACAACCCAAAAAATAACCATATAACAACAAATTAACAATTAAAAACATACAATTGCAGTCTCAGCGTCATGTTGAAATCAGTTTCCGTCACATCGTCATCATTCCATATATCTAATTAAACCGTTACATTTCATCAGCAAATGCCTGCTCAAACAGCCAGGTCTTGACTTTCTTGCAAAATGTCAGGAGGGAGGGGGCCAATCTGATGTCTCTAGGGAGGGCGTTCCAAAGCCGAGGAGCCACCACTGAAAAGGCCCTATCTCATCCCGCCAATCGCACCTGTGAAGAAGGCGAGACCGAGAGCAGGGCCTCTCCAGATGATCTTAAACATCTCGATGGTTCATAGGGAGAGATGCATTCGGACAGGTAAGTTGGACCAGAACCGTTTAGGGCTTTAAAGGCTAAAGCCAGCACTTTGAATTGTTCCCGGTAGCAAACTGGCAGCCAGTGGAGCTGGCACAACAGAGGAGTTGTACGCTGCCTGAGTGCCGCTCCTGTTACCACCCTGGCTGCTGTCCGTTGGACTAGTTGCAGCTTCCGAGCAGATGTGATTGTGTTGGTAACTGTTGATATATTTATCTTGGGCAGTCCTTGCCATATGTACACCACCTCGAGTCTCCTTCGGGCTGAGAGGGGCGGTATAGAAGCAAAGTAAAATAAATAAATAATAAATAGCGGCAATCCAATGCCACAATCAATACAATATAAACCATAAATACAAAGTTAAACAATAGCGATAAGATTAAAACAATCAACAGCAATTAAATCAGAACAATACTCCGTCCACAGTTCTGAACTGATAAGAACAATAAGCGATATCCTCAAATCTGTCGCCATCACTAATCCATTCCAGTCAAGAAGTTGCTTAAGCTATTGTGCAAAGGCCTGGTCCCAAAACCAAGATTTTAGCTTTATTTCTAAACGCCAGGAGGGATGGGGACGAGCGTATTTCGCTTTGAAGCGCGTGCCACAGCCGAGAAGGCCCTGTCCCCCGTCTCAGCCAGACGCATTTGAGATGCTGGCAGGAGCGAGAGCAGGACCTCCCTGGAAGATCTTAAATTGCGGGAAGGGACGTAAGGGCAGATGCGCTCTGACAAGTAAGCTGGGCCAGAACCGGATAGAGCTATATTACGTAACCAGTGCAGAATACAGTGGGACTATTGACATCCCTACTGCGGACTCAGGCCTGTGTTTTCCTTGATTGCTTCTATCTCTTTGTAATGTGTCCTTCCTTTTTTCCTATTGCCTTCCCCTTCATTATGGCCTTTTTTTTGTTTATTTACTGCATTTATATTCCACATTTCTCACCCCTGAGGGGACTCAAAGCAGTGTACAACAAGTAATTGCAAGATTCAATCCCATCATATATACGAAACCAAAGCGTAACAACTAAAACGATAACATATGACTATAAATTAAACCTTTAAATCATATGAAACATAGAACATAGACATCTAAATTCAAATATAGAATTGAAACATCTTAATATTTTTTGTTGTTTTTATAATGCTAATGCCTGATATGCGAAAGACATTGCATTAAGAAAGAGTCTCTCTCGGCATTACTTCACGAACGAAGATTCTTAGGAAGGACTCATCCCATGCTTTTTACAAGCGCGTTGATGACTAAAAAGGCCAATCTGAGATAGGCAAGTTCGGTTGCAGAAAGCACAGCAGAAAGTCTCCTTGGGTGATGTTGTTTCCAAGTTGCGGTTCTTTCTGTGTTGTCGTTTCTCTTCGAGACCCATTCGGCGTGTCTTCTCGAAAGAGGCTGCAGCATTGTGGATAGTGTGTCTCCATTGTTGGTGATCAATCTGGCCGAGCCTGAGATGTTGTTTCATGGAGTCCTTATATCTCTTTTGGGGGGCGCCTCTCTTGCGCTGACCCGTGGCGAGTTCACCATAGAGTAGTATCTTTGGGAGGCGGTGGCCCTCCATCCTAGAGATGTGCCCTGCCCAGCGCAGCTGTGTTTTCAATAGCATGGCCTCAATGCTGGTGATCCCTGCTTGCTCAAGGACAGCAACATTAGTCCCATAGTCGGTCCAGTGTATATTAAGGATTGTGCGAAGACAGTGCTGATGAAAGCGTTCGAGGAGTCGTAGGTGTTGGCGATAGGTGACCTATGTTTCAGACCCATAGAGGAGAATAGACAGTACGATAGCTCTGTTAAGAAAGAGTACTTAAAAGCCAAACGGCAGCAGCAGCAACGGGAGTCTCTGGGAGCAAAATAAAAGGAAAACACAGGAGAGTAACTGTAGGCAACGTCTTTAAACCGTTATGTCAGTCTACTGATAAAAACACACAGCCTCCCCCAATGTGCATGCAAATAATGACTCAAGAACACCAGAATAGTATAATAAAACAGTTTACTCACAAATCTTGTATGAAGATCATACAGGTAAATCTTGGTTTCAGGTAATCCAAAATATATCTAAGGAACTACTGTACATTTGGATTGAGGTACAAAATAGGCCACCGTAGCATGCAGGAAACTACATCTTGAACATGCAAAGGAAGAGGAACGAAGGGCGAACAACAAACTTTGAACAACAGGAAAGAGATGGGAGACAAAGACCAGGGGTCTTTTTATACCTTTCCTATATCGAAGGACTAGCCTAAGTGAGAGATTAGGCACATAGTAAATGCTGGAGATTCTCCAAGATCCCAAAATGCAACTTTATTAGGGGCCATACGAGTATTTTAGATTTTAGGGAATTCTGTTTAAGGGGTGTCATGTCATAAACTTTTTGCATGGTCATCCTAAACTTTGTTCCTTATTGGCAACACTAAGTGTGTATCACACAGGTTATTCCCATGAAATCTCCCACTTTGTTCAGCTGCATAGAAAAGCATAATAGTCCCCACAAAGCTCCAAATGTGTATAAAAGGTATGAAACATAAAATTAAAGAATAACAAAATCTTGTGACATTTTATTTTTGGAAAAGAGAAGGATCTCCTATTATATGCTCATTTTCTTAATGCTTTAAAAACACCTCTTGAGAAACAGACTGCTACTGTTCCTATTTTATGTATAGGAAATGGAAAAGTTATGACAGATTTGGCGAGATAAGTTTAATACATCCGTAGCCATCATAGTTCTCCTGAAGGCCAGGATTAAATAGTGTTCCATTCAGAGGTCAAGAGAGGACCCTAACCGTAAAAGGATTAGGATGGAAAGAGAGCTACAATTGAATAAATATATTTAAAAATCTGTAGTGTATGGGGACTGTCCATAGCTAGATTTGAAGGTTCAGATTAAGTTTTGACACAATGCTGCTTTTCAAGTGCAAGCATGGGTTAAAAACTACCATGCAATGTTCTCAATAATGTAAAAGCAATTCGCAGCCCGTCCATTTTACAGTATATGTTGAAGTTTTTGTTTGATATTCCAAATTATTTGAGCCCCAATCGTATTTATGTGATATGTATGGAAGTGTGCTACTTTTCATTTTATGGTATTTCTTGTCCCGTCCCCCCCACTTCTTTTTATAGGCTAGTACTATGATAGCGGTTGGTCTGACAATAGCTGCTGCTGGATATGCAGGTTTGTATTTGGACTCCATGATTTATTTCTCCCTGGGTTGAACAATGCTCCATATAGTCCATTGAGGACTGCCCTGCTATCCTCTAAGATTACTGCCCTGCTCCTGATATAGTCCATTGAGGACTATCCTTTGGATGGCATTCACAAGTGCAAAAGCAATGACTGAGTGCCAAATCTGTATATTTTCAGTGGCATTTTGCTATTGACCTCTTTTCATTTCTCTACCAATTTATTTTAATTTATGCCATTTTCTGTGCCAGTCATGATGTAGCCTTGAGTTAGAAAAAAGAGTTAGAAATTATGTTAGGAAAAAGATGTACAATATAAAACTATGCAAAACCAAAACTATTGTCTTCCAGGGCCTTTGAACTTGAACTCCTTTTAAAATTTAATCTTTGTTGTGGTATATATGTCTGTTGAGATGTGTAATTCCAGCTGATTTCCTTGGTAGGTTTTTAGTGATTTTTGAGAAATATAGGTTGCTTACCTGTAACCGCAGTTCCCCAAGTGGTCACCAGTGAATTCGCACATGTGGTATTTCCTTGTTCCTTTCATCCGAACTGTCTGCGCAGGCGCAGGAAGTACCACATGTGCGATTCACAGGGACCACGATGGGGAACTGAGTTTTGTTGCTGTAGACCAGCTACCTTTGTTTTTTATACAGTGTTCTTCTTTGTGTGGTCTGTGAAATGCACACAAGTGGGTTTACTCCCACGCATGCGTAGAATCTCGGACATACTAGCTAAAATCAAAGATTTACATATGCCCCTCCCACTCCCCGCCCCCCCCTCACCCCCTGATCTAGCTACCTAGGCAGTTCCTTTTTCCGCCTAGCCAGCGAAAGGATCTCCGACTGCTAGCTCCTGATAAAAGTCCACGGATTGCCTCGACTATCAGGTAAGATGTCTTCCCTTTCTTTTAAAAAGTGCTCCGATTGTGGAACAACTTTGCCCCAAGAGGATAGACATCCTAAATGTCTCCTCTGTTTGGGGGAATCTCATATTCCCCAGACCTGCAAGCTCTGCAGGTCTTTCTCCTCTAGGGCCCTAAAGACCAGAGACTTTAGGCTCAAGGCTGCTCTCTTTGAGCAAGCCATCACTTCCACAGGGAATGGGCTCTCTCCTTCCACGAGCCAGCCCCCCCTGCCTTCCATCTCTCTGAGTCCAACTCCCCTGAGTGCCTCAACAGATGGTGCCATCCGTGAGCTGGCCTCTGGCGCTGCCATTGAGCCACTCCGGAAAAAGAAGCAAAAGACTTCTAAGATCAAGCCCAAAGAAAGGGCTTCAGAGGCTGTGACACAAAACCAGTCAAGGCTCCTGGCCGGCCCTGCGCCTCCCAGCCCTTGCATGACTATGGCAGCAGCAGAGATGCTGCAATTTTTTGAAGAGGATGAAGCTCTGGGGGTGGAAAATCCCCCCCAACTTCTCCCACTGCAACTCCTTTCCTCGGTTCCCGAGCCAGGGCTTCCTTCACCTCCTTCTCCGCCGCTTGCCCAGGCGCCCCCCACCCTCTCCCTCCCCGGAGACCGTGAACTTATTTCAGGAGGAGGCCAGCACCACGCGGCCTCCGCCTCTCCCCAGCCGAGCTGGCTTCCCGCCTTCAAGCAGCGCTTCTGGCTTCCCGCCTGGCTTCCAGCAGCCTCGAATGCGCTCCCCCACAGCGCCCCATGCCGCGCGGTGCTCTCCAGCTGGGCTCGACCGGTCCCGGAGCCCGCTCAAGGAAGCGCCTGGTGACCGGAGCCATTCTTGGGAGCCGCCTTACGGATATCCCTTTGGCTACCCTCCTCCTTACCCCCCCTTCCCTTACTTCCATCATTATTACTCCCCTGAACCCTTTCAGGCTCCGGATCCCTATCGGTATCCGTGGCCCTCCTCTCCCTATCCCTCGCAATCCGTGGCACATCCTCCTCCTCCTTCAGCCCCCCAGCCCCTCCCGCTCAAGCCCCTGTCCCCCCAGTTGCTCCCTCTGCCCAATGTCCCCCCACCTTCCAGACAATGATATGGATCGGATATAGATGCTTCTTCTGATGTGACTCCCATCCCTCATATGCCTGAGCCTGAGGCTGATCCTCAGCAGGCAGAAGAATACAAAAAGTTTTCTGCTCTTCTGATCAGGCTGGCCAGGTCCCTTGGCATACAGCCCCCTCAATCTGAGGATGTGGTCCAGGACCCTTATTTTACCTCTGCTGAGCAACAGACACAGCAGTCTACCATTTTGCCTACCATACCTTATTTGGTAAAACTTTTGAAAATTTCTGGGGTTGCCCCGCTTCCGTCCAAGCACATCCAAGCGGCAGAAAACCTCTATCGGATTGACCTGTCCACCACTCCCTGGTTGGCCAAACTTCCGAAAGTCAACTCGATTGTGACCGATGCTCAGCCTAAGCCAATTCAGAACAACCAGGCTGCCCCTTCTGATAAAGAAGGTAGAAAACTTGATGCTATGGCCAGGAAATTTTACGCCTCCGCCTGCCTGTCAGGCAGGATGGCACATTATGGCGTCTATATGAGCGTCTATCAATCGTACCTCTGGAATAAAATAGGCCCATATCTAGACCTGCTTCCACCAACAGAGCAACCCATGGCTAAGGCCTTTCACCAAGAAGCCCTCACTCTGGCCACCCTACAAAAGGACTTGGCCAAACATGGGGCGGATACCTCGGGCAAGCTGATCGCTGGGTCAGTTGCCCTTAGGAGACATGCTTGGCTGAGATCCGCGGCATTGTCATCCAATCAACGCTCACTGATTGAAAATCTCCCCATGGATGAAGCTGGCCTGTTCAATCCTGAGACAGACTCCCAATTGGAGCACTCCCACAAAATGAAACAGACACTAAATAAATATGGACAACAGCCCAATTCTCCCTATCAGCCTTATAGGCAGCGTTAGCATCTCTACTACCACCATCAGTCCTTTCGCGGGTACTACAACTCCGCTCCGTATAGAGGAGGACAACGACCGCAGTTCCCCTCACAGGGGTACAAGCACCCAGCTGCTCCATTCAGGGGTCAGTATCGAGGTGGTAGGTCCTCAAACAATAAGACACGCCACTTCTAGTCTGTTCCTCGACAGACTGCGGCCCTTCCTCTCAGTTTGGCAGTCCATCACCACTGATAAGTGGGTTTTGGACATTGTTCACCGAGGTTATGCCATAGAGTTTGATTCCCTTCCACCCCCAGGGAAACCTGTCTCTACTCAGACTTCCCCTGCTTTACTAACAGAGATTGACGCTCTCCTTCTTAAGGGAGCCATCTCCCCTACCCCGTCCCACCTACTTCAATTTTGCTTTTTTTCCAGATATTTCCTAGTGGATAAAAGGGATGGTGGTCTCCGGCCCATTTTGGACCTCCGGGAAGTTAACCAATTCATCAGACCACGCAAATTTAGGATGGCCACTCTCCCCTCCATCCTCCCTTTCATCCCGAAGGGAGCTTGGATGGCTACTGTTGACCTTAAGGACGCCTACTTCCACATCTCAATTAGGCAGTCCCACAGGAAGTACCTCACCTTTATGGTGGACAGTGCCCCATATTCTTTTAATGTCCTTCCCTTCGGCCTCTCCACGGCCCCAAGGACTTTTACTAAATGTATGGCGGTCGTCGCCTCCCACCTTCGCCAGCAGGGCGTCACCGTGTTCCCTTACCTGGACGACTGGCTTTTTGTTCTGGTTCGTGTGACCAATTGTCATCTGATATCAGGTATGCCTTATCTCTTTTGCAGAGCCTGGGACTCGTTGTCAACCACGAGAAATCTCACCTCTCACCGGCCCGGACGGTGCAGTTCATAGGTGCAGTAATAGACTCCATATCCCAGAGGGCGTACCTCCCAGAGGATCGCTTCCTCAATCTATGCCACTCTATCCAGGTTATCCAAACCACCCACCGGTGCTCTGCCTGGACCGTCCAATCTATCCTTGGCCATATGGCTTCCACCACGAACGTTACCGCGTTCGCCCGCCTCCGCCCCCTCCAAGCGTGGTTCCTCTCTGTGTTCCAGCCAGGGCTGGACAACCAGACCATGATCCTCCACCCCACCCCCCGCCCATGTCCTGCAGTCCCTGTCATGGTGGACAGACAGATCCAATGTGTGATCGGGCCTTCCCCCCCCCCCAGCTGTCTCTGTCTCTGACGACAGATGCGTTATCCACGGGCTGGGGCACTCACCTCCAAGACCTGACCATCAGCGGTCACTGGTCCCCTTACGAGAAGAGACTCCACATCAATGCCCTGGAACTCACAGCGGTAGAGAATGCACTTCGGTAGTTGGTGACCGTAGTCTCCAACCAGGTGGTCCAAGTTCTCCCGGACAACACCTCGGTAAAGTATTACATCAACAAACAAGGGGGCACCCGCTCCCCCACTCTCCTCTCCATATCTCTCCGGATATGGGAATGGTGTATTCTCCACAACACATTCCTCCAGGCTATTCACCTTCCGGGCCTTCAAAACACTCTAGCCAATTCACTGAGCAGGACGTCGTCCACCACTCACGAGTGGCAGCTCAGCCCCCGCCACTTCCTCTCCCTGATCAGGCGCTGGGGCACTCCCCAAATAGACCTATTTGCCTCACACCTCAACACCCACTGCCTCAGGTATTGCGCGAGACTCCACCCTCACGCATCCCCAGATTGCTTAGGAAACGCATTCCTCTACCATTGGTCCCCAGGTCTCCTCTATGCATTTCCTCCGCTTCCACTCCTACCCAGGGTGGTCACAAAACTTCTATCCGACAACTCGGATTGCGCCCTGATAGCCCCTTGGTGGCCCCGGCCAGCCGTGGTTCACACCCCTTCTCCAAGCCTCCCAGGGAGACTTCCTCCATCTTCCGTTAGATCCCGACCTCCTCTCCTTCAACACGGTCTCATCCTGCACCCGACCTTCCATCTCTCCACCTTACAGCGTGAGGATCAGGCCCTGTCCCACCTCTCCGACCCTGTCCGCCTGATAATCCTGGCAGCCCAAAAGGTATCCACCAGGAAGGCATACACCTACAAATGGGACAAGTTTCGTGCGTTTGTTCAGCCACTGGGCCATTTGCCACAGTCGGCCCCCTACGTCAGTTATTTTAGATTTCCTCATTCACCTTTCCACAAAAGGATTCTCCTTTTCCTCCGTCAAATGCTATTTGGCATCCCTTTCCTGGTACAGGAAGAAATTCGGCCTCCCGTCCCTCTTTCAGGATCCCATGGTGGGCATGTTTCTACAGGGATACAAGAAGTCTTTCCCTCCGGTTTCTCCTCCACCTCCATCTTGGAGTTTAGAATTGGTCCTTTCCCAACTTTCCAAACCTCCCTTCGAACCTCGGGCAACCTGCCATATTTCCCATCTGTCTTGGAAAACGGCCTTCCTCGTGGCCATTACCTCGGCTAGGAGGGCTAGTGAAATTACGGCACTCCGTTCCGACCCTCCGTTCATTCTGCTTTCATGAAGACAAGGTGGTCCTCCGGACGGATGTCACTTTTCTTCCTAAAGTTGTTTCCCATTTCCATATGACCCAGGACATTGTCCTTCCAGCCTTTTTTCCCAACCCCTCATCTCCCCTGGAGATTGCCCTCCACTCCCTCGATGTTAAGAGGGCATTGTCTTTCTATTTACATAGGACAGCCTCCTATAGAAAATCCCCTAAGTTGTTTCTTAAGTATAGGGAAGATTCCTGGGACTTCCCCTTCCTTCACACCGTTTGGCTTCTTGGATAGTCCTGGCAATCCGATTGGCTTATCAGTTAGCCCATAAGGAAATGCCTGTTGGTGTTACAGCCCATTCCACAAGGGCAGTTTCTACGTCCCAAGCGTTTTTGCGGGGTGTACCTGTTGATCAGATTTGCAAGGCTGCTACCTGGGTGAACCCCTCGACGTTTGCAGCCCATTACAAGCTCGACATTCTCGCGAAGAAGGATGCATCCTTTGGCCGAGCCGTCCTGTTCTCCTGTGTGGCATGACCCACCTCCAAGGTACATAAGCTTGTTAAGTCACCCACTTGTGTGCATTTCACAGACCACACGAAGGAGGTTAGGTTGCTTACCTGTAACCTTGTTTCTTCGAGTGTAAGGTCTGTGAAATTCACACAGAAGCCACCCGTCCTCCCCTCTGATGTCATGCCTAGGTTTTTGCTGCTGTCTGGCGGCAAGGAACTGCCTAGGTAGCTAGATCAGGGGATGAGGGGGGGGGGGCAGGGAGTGGGGCATATGTAAATCTTTGATTTTAGCTAGTATGTCCGAGATTCTACGCATGCGCGGGAGTAAACCCACTTGTGTGAATTTCACAGACCTTACACTCGAAGAAACACGGTTACAGGTAAGCAACCTAACCTTCCCTCGCTACTTCGCGGTTCACTTATTGCGGACTCGCTGTTTCGCAGATTTCAAAAAATACTAATTTAAAATATATATCATGGTATTTTTGCTGTTTTGTGGGGTTTTGCCACCACCGCTCTCCAAGGCCCTTTCCCTCCTCAGTCCTCCCTCCTTTCCTCCAGCTTTGAAGGGCCTTTCCTGCACTTTACTTTAAGTTTATAAAGACTTAAAATAGTGTATAACTACTAAAATAATGTATAAGTATTAAAATAAATAGAGTATCCGTACATCACGTTTTTTCACTTATTGCAGAAGGTCCTGGAACCTAACCCCAGCAATAAGTGAGGGAACACTCTATATAGCTCAACATAGTCTATAGGTCAGGGCTGCCCAGGAAGTCGATCGCGATCGACCAGTCGAGCGTGGAACCAAAGGAGGTCAATCCCAGCCAGATGGGGTGCTTCTCAGAGGGGGCGGAGCCAGGCCGCACCAAGCCCCGCCCCCTCCCCCGGCTTCGGCACTCCCAGGATGGCAGTGCCAAGCCAGCCTTGTGCTGGCTATGCCACCACTGACTTAGCATTGCCATCCTCAAGCCTGGAGAAGCTGCTGGGAGCTCCAAAGCCAGAGGGGAGGGGTGGGGCTTGATGCGGCCTCGCTCCGCCCCCTCTGGCTTCCACTCTACCAGCAGCTTCTCCAGGCTTGAGGATGGCAGTACCAAGCCAGCCTTGTGCTAGCTATGCCACCACTGGCTTGGCATTGCCATCCTCAAGCCTGGAGAAACTGCTGGGAGCTCCAAAGCCAGAGGGGAGGGGCGGGGCTTGGGGCGGCCTGGCTCCGCCCCCTCTGGTCAAGCCCTGCCCCACCCCCTCCCCTCTCCAGCCTTGAGGAGGTAGGTAGATCTTTCTGACTTGGTTTTATTATAAGTAGCTCGCATGCTGAAAAAGTGTGGGCATCCCTGCTATAGGTGGCATCTCTGATTTAGTAGGAAAAAGCAGTAAGTGCAAAGGAGCAAGCAGTCACTTGGTACAGGGTGTGATGCAAGGATCTATGGCATTTACTATAGAAACTAATTCTCTATATGGGATCATTTCTTTAAAAAAAATCTCACAATTACGCTTTAAAAAGATCCTACACAAAGAAGACAGCATGACTACACTCACAGGGTTATGTAATGATTGCACATTAGTGAATTGCAACACTACACAACTAAACATGCAAACAAATACAAAATGCATGTTTGCAGTTCTCAATACTCATCTCTACTTGCAGTATGAATTAGCTTCATTTGCACAATGGCACATTATATCAAACTCTGCTTTTGCCACCTTCAGCTGGATGTGGACATGTCACCATGGCCAGAAAAGTAGACATGTATGTATGGGAATTGCCAGCTTTAATTTGGACTTTCTTTTGATTCCTATTCAACTGTATCTCTGCTCTCAGGTGTACTTTCTTTATTGTCTGCTGTAGAAGAAAACATGATGCGAGTTTACGTGACTCTGCAACCTCATGTAGCTCTTCTCTGGTTTGAATTAGTCTGAAAACTCTAGGGATGAAGACAATACAGAAGTATGACTTGGTTGACCCACAAGTGTAAAATTTCCTGCGCATTTACTGTTTACAGTTACGGACTCTTGGAAAGTAGTGTACATTGATTTCCTGGATTTGTGGTAGCCACCATCTTTAGTCAGGATTAACCAGAGCACTAAATGTATTCATGCAATGGCTGTAGAATCATTACATTTTCTAGGAAGACTAATGGAAAGGAGGTATCCGTGATAGTTTAGTACTTGGGGGGAATGTATGGACCTGTCTGCAGGCTCTTGCACCTGTTATACTAGTATTTGGAAGCATTATGTTTCATCAACTCTCCTAGAAATGCAGTGCTGTCCAGCGACACCATCTCAACCAATCTCAAAGTAGCTGAATTTGAATTTTTCCCTTTCTTTGAGGTCGTTATGCACTGCAGGCAATGAAGCAAATGGAACCGCAAGTAAAGCAAGCTCTTCAGTCCCTGCCCAAAGCTGTGAGTTTGTTTTACTGAAATTTCTTTGATAGCAATATTGTTTTCCTTTTCCAACAACTTTCTGTTATTTGATTAATTCATGGGATGTGGAAGAGTTTGTAATTATAGTGACCCATATGCATTTCATCAGTTTTTGTCTCACACGGGGAAGAAAGACCAAAGTGAAAGGATGTGAAGAATGAGAACCAGCATCAAGTAGTATACTAAGTTGCAAAGTAGTGTGGATGTAGATGGCCTCTTCCATCCTTTTTCCAAAATTCATGACGTGGATTTTGAATCTTCTCGCCCACTGGTGATGATGTTGCTTAACACTTTTATTAATACTGGTATATATCTTATTTCAGGCCTTCAGTGGTTATTACAGAGGAGGATTCGAAACCAAAATGAGCAAGCGGGAAGCTGCTTTAATATTAGGAGTGAGGTAAACAAATCAGACCATTGTTTTCCAAAGCTTGGGGGGGGGGGGGACAGCAAAACAGGTCTTAGTGACTTTCCTTAGATGTTGTCTTGATTGGAATTTGAATTTAGAATTGAAGAGACAATTTAGTCCACATAATTGTATAGCTTTCAAAGATTATCGGCTTTCTGAAGCAAGCAAACTAATTCAGTGCAGACTATGACTGCTAGAGGTACTGCTAATGGCACGGGCACTTGAGTTAAGTGATGGCATACATGATGAATGGTAAATGTTTGTTGCTTAAATACAGCCATCTTCAGGGCTCCCAGGCAAACAAATAGATGGATTTGGAGAACTAGTACCGTGTTTCCCCGAAAGTAAGACAGCGTCTTACTTTCTTTCCCCCCCGAAAAGTCCCACTACGCCTTACTTTCGGGGTACGGCTTACATTGGGCGACGGTAAGCCGTACCCCCAGCCGCCGCGTCACTCGGTCCCGCCTCCTCCGCCTCCGCCCAAAGAACAGCCGCTTTTCTTTTTCCAGGCCTCTGACGCGACGCTGCTTCGCTCCGCCTCTTGCTCCTTGTCCTTCCCCCCGCCCTTGTTCGAGTGAACAAAGGGCGGGGAGAGGCGGAGCAACAGCCGCCGCGGCCAGAGGCTTTCTGACACGACGCTGCTTTGCTCCGCCTCTTGCTCCTTCTTTCCCCCCGCCCTTTGTTCGAGTGAACAAAGGGCGGGGAGAAGGAAAAGGAGCAAGAGGTGGAGCTGCGCGCAGCGCCAGAGGCCTGGCCTCTGACGTGACGCCGCCGCCCGCCTCCTGCTCCTTCTTTCCCCACCCGCGCATGGAGTACGGCTTACATTCGGGGTACGGCTTACATTAGCCGACCCCGCTGACACCCCCGATACGTCTTACAATCGGGGGTGTCTTACTTTCGGGGAAACACGGTATTTCGCTGTATACTATACAGGTTGGGCATCTCTTATCCAGAATTCCAAAATTGTCCACATCGATGGCTGAAATACTGATTGCTTCCTGGCGCTTCAGTGCATAGAACCTTTGCTTCATGCACAAAAATATTTTAATTTTTGTTTTATGAATTGTATGTTTAGACTAGGATGCCATACTCAAGATCTCACATTAAGTACACATCTATTTATATAAAAAGAGAGAGTCCGTTTTTGACGCTTATGCACGAACACACCATAACACCCAGACCTTCAAAACCCACCCCACACATTTCCACGAACCAACACCAACAATCGTGGCACAAAAAAACCCCAAAACATACCTCCGAAGGCCCCTAAAACCGGCCCCCAAAAAACCCCATGGAAACCTATGGAGGCATCCGGAACCCAAAAAAACTACAAACAAAATGGCGCTAAAACCACTTCCTGTCCCGCAAATAACACTCCCCCGGAAGTTGTCCCTCACAAAAACCAAACCCGGCAGGAAACATACCTCACACACTAACAGGAAGTTCATAGCCTTCTCGCTCTCCTCCGCTGCTTCTCTTCCGCTCCCAGCAGAGGAGGGGAAGGGAGAGGGACCGTGCGGGCCCCTTTCACAGGAGGAGGTGGAGGACGTGGGCCCGACCACAGCAACGTTCTCAAACGCAGCACTCCTCCCTGCGAAGGTCGCTCTTCGGCCCACCCTGTGGCAGGGAAGTGACGAAGGGGGAGCGATGACGGCGGCGCCATGGCCGTTCTTCCGCCCCCTTTGCACTCTCCTCCGCCGCCTCCGTGCTGCTCCCTGAAGAGGAGGACGAAAGGGGGCCCCGCGCGATCTCTCTCCCTTCGCCCTTTTCTTCTGGGAGTGGAAGAGAGGCGGCAGAGGAGAGCGCACCCTTCAACAGGGAAGCGATGCAGAGGGAGCGATACCGGCGGCGCCCTGGCTGCCTCTTCCACCCCCTTCTCGCTCTCCTCCACCGCCTCCCTTCCACTCCTAGAAGATGAGGGGGAAGGAAGAGAAATCGCAAGGCCCCCCTTTCGTCCTCCTCTTCAGGAAGCACCACGGAACCGGCGGAGGAGAGCGCAAAGGGCCCGGAAGAGCGGCCATGGCGCCGCCGCCATCGCTCCCCCTTCGCCACTTCCCTGCCACAGGGTGGGCCAAAGAGCGACCTTCGCAGGGAGGAGGGCTGTGGTCGGGCCCACGTCCTCCACCTCCTCCTACGAAAGGGGCCCGCACGGTCTCTCTCCCTTCCCCTCCTCTTCTGGGAACGGAAGAGAGGCACCGGAGGACAGCGAGAAGGCAGCCAACAGGAACCAGAACAGATGGACAAGGAAGACACAGGCAAGCTAACAAAAAAACAAACACAAATGGATAAAAAACACAACATACTGCACAAAAGAACACAAACCTACACAAATAAACACATACATAGACACACATATACTGTATATACATAAACATACAAACATTACCACAAACACACATACATATATATACACACACACAAAATATATACACACAAAACAACAAACACAAATATACACACATACACATATATACACAAACCCATACATTCACACCCAAACCCACAGACACACAAACACCCCCAGATATACACACACAAAAACAAACACGCACACAAATATTAAACACACATACAGCCATACCTACACACAAGCATACACATATATACACACACAACACACACATCATTTCAAACCCCTACATACTTTTCCACATCTACTACATAGGGCACAGCAACGCGTGCCGGGATCAGCTAGTATCTAAATATACAGGTATTTCAAAATCCAGGACACTTCTGGGTCAAAACATTTCAGATAAGGGATACTCAAACTGTACCAGTGCTAGGGGGAATCAACAATAGGGCCAGTGAAGAAATACCTTTATCCATCAGTTTACATAGTTAAGAGTGCTCAGGTATAATGGATTCTGTGTGCCTGCTATTAGATGTTTCTATATATTGTGTAGCTCATAAATTCTTGTTAAATGCTTTTAAGCTGTTTCCAACCCATTATGAACTTAAGGAAACCCTGTGTTTTCTTGGCAAGTTTCATTCAGAAGACATTTGCCATTTCCACTGAGGCAGAGAGTGGGTTTCACCCATGGGCCACGTAAGGATTCAAATCTTGGTCTCCAGGGTCATATTCCAACTCTCAAATCATTTACTCCAATTGTTTTAATTATAGACTACAATAATACTAAAGTTTTCCATTAGCTGCCATTTTGTGAGTGGGGAAAAATATGTCACTATCACTTACACATGACAAATTTATTAAAGATTGCTAGTTCTTTATATATAGCTTTTGAAGATTAAATTGATCTTGGTTTTCTTTTTAATCTATCAGTCCTACAGCAAATAAAGGAAAAATTAGAGAAGCTCACAGACGAATCATGCTATTAAATCATCCTGATAAAGGTAAATCAAACTACGTTTTGCAGGAATTGGAGATTTCATTCTAATCTAGAATTCAGTTATTCTGTGGAATTAAATGGGAAGTTTTCAGGGCCTCTGGAGTTTTCATTTCCTGGAAAGGCTTTTTTAAAAAAAGCATTGTTATGTTAATACGAACTTTGCATATGCATCATTATTTGTGCCGGGCATCCTCTGAAATCGTTTTTAAAAGTTGCCCTATGCTTTATATCAGTTTTAGGCAGATACAGATGTTTATTATCTTTAACAAAAAAGACAGGACAAATATTCCTCTTATGGATTACGACATCCATATTTTTCTTTCTAATAGGTGGATCTCCATATGTGGCAGCCAAAATTAACGAAGCTAAGGATTTGCTGGAAGGTCAAGCTAAAAAGTGAAGAGACACACCTAATCAGTGATTTAAAGTATATTGTTAAAATACAAAGAGCAATGGGAAAATGGTACATGCTATGAGGGACTTTAAGTGTGGGTGATCTCCTTCACTTATTTTCAAAAATAAATATCTGCAGCATCTAGCAAAATAATCAAGGCAGCTAGACACATGCACAACAGTTGAATTGGGTCAGTTTGATTAAGTCAGATGCTGGTATCGGAGGTTCCTGCTGCTATGATTTGGGATGTCAAAGGTTTACGCAGGTAATGTTGACATCCAGGACTGAATTTAAAAAACTGTTTGATAAAATGTGGCATTTTAAAATACGTATCAGGTAAAAACGACAAATATATGAATTATCATGGAACTTATCTCAACACGATACATTTAGCTGTTCTAGAATTTTCTCGGTTTCTGAGCAATAAAAGTTATAATTTATTTCAGTTCAATGTTAGATTATCTTTATGGTAACCAAAATGAGATTTATTTCAGGGGTTTTGTTTGTTTAGTTCCATTGATTCTTCAAAACACCACCAAGGATTTAAGTCTGCAATCTCTTTGACAGGCCCACAAGGCATTTGAACGATTTTCTTCCAAGTAATGGCATTTTTCTCCATCAAGAAAGGCCAACTTCACATTCTGTGTCATCCTTACCCTCATTATATGAACTTTTAAAGATGACACTTCAGTAACTGCTAAAAGGAACAGGAATAATGCAACCATAGATTTTTTTTTAAAGCAAAGCTGTATGTCATTATAGCTCAAATATAAACTTTTATGTTTATGTTCTGAATACTAATCCTGTATCAGTCATATTCTATAGTTGTCCAGGTTATGCAGAGAAATACAACTAAGCCTTTTGTTTTTATATATACTCTTATCCTGTTTCATCGTGGTAAGTTCGTCTTACAGATCTGTCCTCCTTAAAAGCTTTGTGTATGTCACTAATCACGCATCCAGGACTATATAATCCATACTTCCCTAATGATATACTATCAACAAAAAAGGCTATGGGACTATCCTGAAAAAAAAACCTTCAATTTCATGCAACTAACAGGACAAGATATTTTGTTATTGTATTATTTCATTTGGCTTAGCTGGCTGCCACATGAAGCCATGAAGATGGTTCACAATCTAAAACAAGAAACAGGATTGTGAGGAAAAGAAGCAAATGCATGCATTAAACTCTTAATATTCACTAGGTCACAGAGCTAAACTTAAATGCAGTATAATCATTCTCTCTCGTAGCCTCAAATGTTTGTTGTTCCACAGAGTAAATCTTATCACTTACGTGTCACAGGTGTCAGACCATGGCTACCTTCTAAGGAGGAAAGGATTCTTGCATGGTTTCAACTCCACCAAGGCTTAGTCAATGATAGGGACATGATAGAAGGCAGTAGCTCTGGCTATAGTGACAACTGTCCCACCATATTGTGTACCATTTTAGCTGTATTAATTTCCGTTTTGGAAAGCTGATGCATCACTTCTGCTTAAATATAACCTAAATTGGCCAGTTCTTCTGCAGCTTTAAAAGGGCAAGATAAGGAAACTAAACATGAACAAATTCAAAGATATGCTGATTTCAGTGTCTTTCATTCAGAATTATACTTTCAATCATAAGAATGGATAAAATGCACAATGAGTAGGTGCGCATCTACACTAGCATTAATGCAGTTTGACACTACTGCCACAACTAAATGAAATCATGGGAGTTGTAGTTTTACCTAGTCTTTAGCCATCTCTGCCAGAGCCTGCTGCCTCACAAATCTACAAATCCCAGGGTTCTATGGTATTGAGCCATGGCAGTCAAAATGCATTAATTCAACAGTGTATGCACCCTAGGTGATATGAGACATTAAATGAGACATCTCATTCAGATAAGAGATAATCATGCTGTTTCCCGTTTCCAGGATAAAGATAATGTTCTGGAGGTACAAAGACATCAAACACTATTTATAAATAAATATAATTTACAAATATCATTACAAAGGAAACATTTACCTAAAGTTTCTAGCTCAAGTTAAGCAGCATGGCCAAAAGCTGTGAATGGATTGCCAAGTTTTTTTTAATGAAAACTAGGAAGGGGAACTAGTTCAGAGCCGTGCTGATATGGGAAGGGATTTCAGCATTTGTTCCTGCTTCAGCAAGTACTTTGCAATACAAAAAAAATTTATTGAAATCAAGAAAATCTTTTTCAGAGGCATTCAACCTTTTAAGCAAAAACAGGCCATTTAGTGAAGATGTACCTTTTTCATGTCACCTGATCTACAGTATATGGATTAGTAGAGGCAACACCCTTACCAAAGCAACGATTTTGATTCTGAATTATTAAATTATTGTAATGAATTCATAACTGTGTCAAGTACTTAAGGATCAACCAATGGAAGATCAAAGTTTATTTATTTTTCTACCAGCATACAAAAACATATTGCACATCAAACAACCAAAACAAAAATAAAAATACTCTAAGGACTAACGTATGTAGTTTATACAGAATAAACTTTCTGGAAATTGATCTTTTCAGTAGTTCTGGTTTTGTCTTAAATGGACATGACTATTTCAGCTTAAATGTTTTAACTAAAGCTGTGTTTGATTTTTAAATACTGTACAGTTTAATAAATAAATCAAACAAAGCCTCAATGTAGAACAGTCACTGCCAATGTCACCCAATATCCCTGCAGGTTGAGAATTTAATAAATGTATTCCAGTGGTCTGCAGTTTTTCCCCCCACTACATACAGCATTTAAAAAACACGTATTAAAACAGACCAGTTTCCAGACTAAACTAATGGAGAAATTACAGTTCAGTGCAAAATATTTTAGACTGCATTTTTCTAGTTTTCCTCAGGTGAAGAAGTGGTTGCATATTATTAAAAATGTAACAAAAGCAGCTAATGCTTTCATAAAGAAGGTTATGTTAGGGATTCCCCGTCCCCCCACATCTCTGCCATATTTTGAAAACAAAATAACATTTCCTATAGCCAGCAATTTGTTTTTATTTAAATGTTACATATTCTATTCTCAAGGCACATCTGATGATATTTATAACACAGTAGGTGTCAAAGTATGTTCAACATTGGATTTCTTCAGGATCCCTCCCTGTTCTGTTTTCCAAAATGGAGGAACTGAAAGTGCGGTGTCAAGACTCGCAATCCATATTCTATCTTTGGCAAGCTTATACAAGCACTATTGTAAAATGTAATGTAAAAGAACTGTAAACTAGGAACTCTGTTTATGAAACACCATTCAACACAGCTTCTTCCTGTTTATTTTCGTCTTCTTGTACAGTGCTAGGCCTTTCTTCAGGACTATGCTGCAGCTTTGAAGGCTCAGTTCCAGGAACAACTGCAGGGCCATTTATGGCCTTTTCAGGAACAACTACTTCTTCAATTACATCTTTTGCCTTTAGAAAGAAAAAATAGAAAGGAGTAACTGAACCATTTAAAAAAATTCGCATCACAAATTAAACTAATTTCTCCACTTTTTTGTTCAGTCATTCCAAGGAAGCAGAGCAGTGATTGGTCCTCCGGTTGTTTTAGACTTCCAACTCTCAGAAGCTCCAGCTTGTCCAATGATCAGGAATTCTGGGAGCTGAAATTTAAAACTGGAAGACCAAACTTTGGGAAACACTGAGATTGTAATTTGTATTTTTTATGAGCTAGTTAACAAATACGGCACTGCAAATGGGTGATCTACCAACAGTTACAGTCGTGAGTAACAGGTTGTTGGTAACAGGCTGACTTGAAGGTCACTTATTCATAGGGTCATCATAAATCAACAACAGTTAACAAGAATACACTGGTGTGTGCACATTTAAATGTAGTGATAAATGTATTTTACCCAATCAGCTCTAATTTTACTCCTTTTAAAAATCCAATGTTTTAAAATTACTTTGTGGTCACAGGGAAAAAATGAAGTATTTACATAAGTATAAGCCATTACATTTTTTCATTTTTCTTACCACTTCTTTCTTGGTTTTCACCAACGTTTCCCTTGGGAGATTTCTTTGTCTACTCTGAGATTCTGCTCTTGATATATAATCTGCAACTGTTACTGCAAAAAAAGGAACATTTTTTAAAAATTACTACATATTTAAAAACCAAGAAATCACTGGTGTCAATCCCAAAAGGCCCATTTTGAGAACCCCTTTCTAAGGTTGGAACTTCTTTACCCACCAGGCAAGACAGATTTGGATGCCCATTCCCATAAACAGAATTAAAGGCTTCTGCTTTGTAGCTTTTGGTGAAATTACTTTTGACAACTTATTCTAAAACTCCTTACTGAGAGTTAATCCTAATGAAGTCAAAAAAATTCATTTAAATTTAAAAGGACTAATAGGAAATGTAAGATTTCTACTTATTGCTCTTGTTCTCAGAAAAGAACTGCACAGGTATAATACCAATTGTATACCCAAATTACATTCTCCCAATTTTCAGCTGGCAGACTTCACAAGAGGGCTATAAGATCCAAGTAAGAGAGTTTACATGATCTTTGCAACACTTCACATAAACTATGGGTTGGCATCCTGGAGGTTAACCCCAACTATAGTAGATCCATTCAATTGACTGTTCAGGGATTTAATGCATCTACTGTGATCAGAACTAACGGGATTCATATTGATGTTTCTGAAGATGCTTCATAGCATTAACGGAACAACACATTTGACCTTTCTGAAAAACGTAAGATTTAGCCAATACGTTTTCAGCTTATCTGCTTCATGCTTTGATAAAAGTTTCATGCTTTGATAAAATGCTAGGTGGCTTTCTGTACCTGTGTATGTGCTTTTGGGTTGCCCGTCAACCTATGACAACCCCATGAAATTGACAGGATGTTATTAGGCACGAATTATTCAGAAGCGGCTTTGTCAGTTTGTACTTCTGAAATATAGGCTATATAAGGACCTGCTATTTGTTGGCAGTCTCTCATCAAAGTATTAACTAGAGCTATCTGCTTAGCTTTCAAGATCTGATGGTAATGGTCTTGCAAAAGTGAAAAACAAAAAGCAAATTAAGAAAAACCATTTTGCTCTTTTGAGGGGGGGAATCTTGTGATTTTTGTGGCATTTAGTTGATGAATACTATCCAGTTTCCTGC
The DNA here is from genome assembly GCA_030556195.1 of Anolis apletophallus. Lineage (NCBI taxonomy): Eukaryota > Metazoa > Chordata > Lepidosauria > Squamata > Anolidae > Anolis > Anolis apletophallus. The sequence goes on from JARBWK010000010.1 coordinate 17,483,160, forward strand.
TGTAGGACATGCAACCTCATTTTAACATTTGACATGTATTTTAATTCTCAAAGGCTATCCGGCTGCTTTGTGTGAGGGGAGTCTGGAGCAAAGATACCACCTTATACTGAGTCATTGCTTGAGTAAAATGCACAACATTTTAGTGAACACACGGAATACTCAGCATCCAAGTTATTGTAAGTGCAACAAATATAGGACAATTATCCGCACGTTAGAATCTGTGTCCCTTTAAAGTAAGATATTAGTAAACAAGAAATGCATCAAATGATACCAAAAACATGCAACTAGTCTTAAGATTCAGTCGTGATTCCTGTTAATTTTAAAATTCAGAGAACAAATGTTATCAGATTGATTCAAAGAACAGGACTGCAGGTCGCATGCAACATATTCCCCAAGAGGCATGAATGGAAGGAGCAAGGAAGAGACACGTCAAGAGGAAGGCTTGTCAAGCCAACCCTTGTTGGGACCACCTTCCATCTGGAAATTGATGTCCTCACTGCGAAATAACATGCAAATCAAGAATAGGTCTCTACAGTCATTTACTGAACCACCACAAAGACTAAACACTCAGCGATGAGCGATAGCTCATGATGATTATTTGCTATAGTACTAGTAACTCGGGTTAGAATCCCTATTACTAAGAACAGATGCCAGAAGCTATTGGTCAGTACTGCCTTTCAATAAGGCATAATCTTGAATCTCTGACATCCATGGATATTTCTCCCTTGATTTCTACAGTTTTCATCCTGTTTAGTTTTCAAACTGTTCATCCTGAAGTTAGTTGTTAAGCAATCATTATGAACAAAAGGCAGCTGTACACATCTTTAGGAAGTACAGAAACAGACAAGGAGCATTCCTTCATGCTGGTGCCCGAGGTGCACCTCTCCACTCAAGTTACCTGGCTGTCTATCTTCTGCCTGACCCCTGAAACGACGCCTGCGACTACGATTGCGTCGCTGGGGTTTTTTGTCTCTATCATCTGCAATTGAAAGTTTTGCCATGAACCATCTCAGTATTAAATTGTCTTCCTAGCACTCCCGTGTGTAATGCAAAACATTCAATGGAAAAAGCCTTCTGAATGGTTAAAACTTACTATTGATTCACAATCCAGGAACTGAAATAACTACAGCTTAAATATTTAATATCTAGTATGTATCTAACCAACAAGTTAACTAATAATATTGGAATTGCATGTCATTTGCAAAAACTGCATGCTATCAAAAAGTAGAAGTTCTCAGATGTAGAATGTAGACTATAGCTCTAGAGCAGGCATGGGCAAACTTTGGCCCTCCAGGTGTTTTGGACTTCAACTCCCTCAATTCCTAATAGCCAGTAGGATGTTAGGAATTGTGGTAGTTGAAGTCCAAAACATCTGCAGGGCCGCAGTTTGCCCATGCCTGCCAAAGAGCCACACATATATGAATTCTACTGATTTCTAAAAATATCTGGTGATCACAGCCTCAGAGGAGCATGAAACTTTCTTTTCCTGGCCTCAACTTTCCTCCACAGTTCATTTGACAAGGTTCAGCAACACAATCACTCAAGTGCAGTGGTTCTCAAACTGTGGGTCCCCAGGTGTTTTGGTCCAGAAATCCCAGCCAGTTTACCAGCTGTTAGGATTTCTGTGAGTTGAAGGCCAAAACATCTGGGGACCCACAGGTTGAGAACCACTGTGCTAGATAGAGGAAGGCAAAACAAACATTTTTTGGATTTGTTTACTCAGTAAACCGGTGCCCAAGATTAAAAGTATAATTCATCTGCCCTTCCCACTTTAAAATGACTGCACTTCATGGCAGACGATATGTAAGCATGACTTCTGAATGGGTTCAACATATGCTCTCTCATTCTATCACTATGAATTGGTAAGGTATACACAGTGACAGGATAATGAAACATACATTCTAAACCATTTGGGAAGCTGAACGCCATATTCTTATTTCCAACTAAAAGCATGCAAAAGGTGATCTCTAATACAGTCAACAGAAAATACTGTACAACCCTTCAAGATCCCATTTAACTCAAGTATTCTGGTTCCAATATGAAATTGGAAGTCTGCAGAAGATGAGTAAACTACTCTGAACAGAAAGGAAATAACTAATACAATTCGACAGGTAGCTCTAATTTGAAGGTGGCAGTGGGCATTCAGTTTGGCCGACATACCTAAGCCATTTTCATTAACTGATGCTGTGTCAGATTCTGTCAGCCCATCCATTAAGACAGCATCTTCATCAGTCCTTCGTCTGCGAGATCGCCTACGCCGGTTACTGCTGTGATGTGACTCACTTGCATCTGTGTCTGCTGTCTGGTCAGACTCTGTGTTATCAAGCAAACTGTAAGGATTGCTGTCTGGGTCTTTCAGCACTATAGTAAATTAGAAATAAACAAGGATCACATAAGAGTAATTCATGATAGACTTTTTATCTATACCTAACCTAGCAATCCAAAGGTACAGGGAAATAGTAGTCTACATTAATTCAAGATAAACATCTTATGAACCACTTCTTGACTTCACTAACAGCCAAGTCCAGAAAAGAAGGTACTAAAGAATGCCAGAATTGATCTTGAAAGAAAAATGAGTAATTATTAAGCAAGAGTGAGAGACAGTGGTACAGACTTCAAAGAGGCAGGGCACACCAAGGATCTCACACAGAATACCCAAACATCTCTGGGTGCAAGCAAACTCTAAAGCAGCCAGAAATTTGATTTATTCAAAATTTAAAATACAAAGTAAAGCTTGTTTCAAAATATCTTGGGGTGGGGGTGTCTTGTCTCCAAACTGACATTAACCCAGAAAAGCAATTATCTGTGTGCCATGATTTATTGTAATTCATTTGGGAGGTATAAAGACTTCTAAATGACAAGTACACACAGTTGTTATTTCCAGATCAATGTAGTCAACTTCAGAGGCTGCAGCACAAGGCTGTCAATGAACACTTGTTGCTGCATAATTTTAACACACGGCTAAAATACATACCAGAACTGATAGAGGACTTCCCACCCCGAGGGCCACCTCTTCCGCGGCCCCCAGAAACACTGCGCCCTCTTCCCCCCGGTGGCCGCCTTCTGCTGTCACGCTGCGGCCGGCTCTCTCTTTCGTCATCACCAGCTAATGACCAATCACTCAATTCATCCTTCCTTTCTGATTCTGTTTCAGAGGGATTAGACAGCTCAGAATTTGTTCCTTTAGAAAACAAGAGAGAACAGGCAGATGAAATGTGGTTCAAGAGTTGAGATAACATCAAAATATCAAAGGCACTCAAATGACAACAGCTGTTAGACAATTCGTTTCTCAAAAGTTACCTATTGTAGCTTGGTTTTTTTTCTAAACCAGAATAACTAGAACCTTGAACAACATTCTGGAGTTTAGTTAGATTGTACAGGTCCTTTTTGTTGTGGTTGCAAATAGTTGTTATTTTTGTAAGTAGAAAACGTGGTTAAATTGAAGTAAGCACAAAACTTATTCTTATTAAATCTGTTTTACTACCATTGGATTTTAAATTAACCATCACGATATTTTAGGAGCTAATATGCATTGGTAATAAATTCATAAACTATTTCAACACAAACCTTACATGTACATCTTGGACTCAGACATGATTTTTCCATGATAATGACAGTAGCCAAACAAGTTATAACAGTGTTAAAGTTACTAAAGCAGTTTTTAATCATTCTTCCTTGAATATACTCACCATAGCCAGAGGTGTAATTGGGACCTCTCCGTCCTCTACCTCTTCCACTGTAGGATCTGGAGCCTTGCACAGAGGAAGGGGTGCTCTCATCAGTGGTATAGCCCTTCTCCTTTTCAGGACCCCTGGCAGATGAAGGCCTGAAACCCATGCCAATTTGACGCAGCTGCTCATCAATTTGGAGCCTCTCCATCCGCAGCTGTTCCACTTCCTATATTGAGAGTCAAAGTAATTCCCCTCTGATGCTTTAAAAACAAACAGTTCACATACTTTGTAAACAATCAAATTCACTAACAATGAGGTTTGCCCTAAGACAAAATCTCACTGTGGTCAAAGGGCAGTTGAGTCATTTTTTTCTTATATGCCATTCTGAGATCTTTTGATATAGGACAGGACAGATATATTTTAATAGATAAAAATAAAAATCAGGATTGAGCAGCAAATCAATATGAAAACGAAGTGCCTTTCTGCTGCACCTCACTTCTTCAGACAAAACTGCCAGTTCCCTTCTTTACATGTTGCTCTCTGCACATCTCCTAAACCAGTGGTTCTCAACCTGTGGGTCCCCAGATGTTTGGGTCTTCAACTCCCAGAAATCCTAACAGTTGGTAAACTGCCTGGAATTTCTGGGAGTTGTAGGTCAAAACACCTGGGGACCCACAGGTTGAAAACCACCGTTCTAAACCTTCTCCACTGAGCAAAAAATTTCAGAAGCTGTGTTTGGGATCTGCTGCAGAAGAAGGCGGAGAAAATCCCAATACCACTGTAGTTGAATATGGAGGTATACCAATGTATCTCGGCTCAAAATGGTCTGACACAGCAATATTCTGGTTTGGTTTTGAACAGGTTTGATTTACATTGCTCCCAGAACACTTTCTGAATGTTGCCTGCTCCTATCTGTGTTTCCAAATCTCATAGAAATGTTCATCAATCTAGTGTCTGTATACTGCAGACATTAAAGTTACTGCTCAGTATATATTAGTCAGATTTTGTATTATAAAAGCATCTCCCATTATCATTTCCATGAAACCTGAATAGCTGTTTAACCACAAAGAAAAAAAAGGAAGGCATTAGCTTTTAGGCCGAAATCACCTAAAACTAGATGGGACTCAGGAATATATAGGTGAACTCCAAAGACCAGGATATAAACAAGAACAAATAAAGACAATCACCTGTAATATACACAATGACTGGCTATCATAAAATATGAGATTTCTTCCTGGATACACTCAGGCCCCTTCTACACTGCCATGCAAAATCCAGATTACCTGCTTTGAACTGGATTATAGGCAGTGTAAACTCATATAATCCAGTTCAAAGTAGATAATGCGGATTATGTGCTTTGATAATCTGGATTATATGGCAGTGTAGAAGGGGCCTTAAGAGGCCCTGTAAACTGAAGCAATGCAGTCTGACATTATTAAAAATCTGGCCCTAGTCAACCTTCGACAATTTTAAATGCATTCAAATAGAGTCAATATGAATCTTCAGCTATACAAAAGATGCAGATCAGCTCCTTATTAAATTCACATTCGTTTAAAACATTTACTCCTATAAAGGGAAAAGCACAATGCAAACAAAACCCAAGAATCTGAGTACTTTGCCAAAAGGTGAAGCAATTTCAGTTTGATTTTAGTGAGGACCTCAGAATACATTCCATTTCAGTTTCAACCCCGTTTCACTGTGGCCATATCAACTGATTGGTATTCCATCAATTTTATAGACTTCAAAGGCATTTGATTTAATGAGTTATACAAGGCTGAGGCAGCACAACTATTCCATGTCACTATGTATCTATACAACACTATCAATTATGTCCCACAATAGTTTCTTATAGGAAATAATCTATAAAAATATTGAAAAGGGTAAATTAATTTAAAAAGATGCACTTTTCCTCAATGCTTACCTTTAAGTAGGCAATATGGTATTCAAGAAGTACTTGTACATTCCCAATGCTTTCTTTTGTACCCACAAAGACAAATGGAACCATGCCCTACAAATAAATAATATCATTTCAAGTATATATAAACCAAGTTGCGAGCAAGCTATGTTGGCTGTCCACTGTAATGTTCTACACAGTTAAATCAAGTTCACTGTGCTAGATTTATAATAAATGGGGGTTTCTAAATAGTCTAAGCATGCTTTTTTCCACCATGCGCAGAGTTGACTGATGCAGGGAGAAACATCCCAATTCCCTACCTGCTTCTGTGCGTTTTACCACCATGGGACTTTCTCACCTGCTTTCTCCACCCTGAAAGCTTTATTTGAAGCAGTTGTGTTTGTGATGTATGCTTAAAGCAGGATCCTGACTACAAGTGGGACCTTCTCCTTTTAACTAGTCATTATATGCACTAAAATTTGTATGTTCCTCCATTTACTCTCCATCCTTTATTCCTTGTATGTTGTAGATTGTAAACTGAAGGGTGGGCGTCATCACACCACTTTTACTGCAAGCCACTACAGCCTCTAAAATGGCAATTCTTTATTTGTGCCTTCAGTTCATTTATTAACTCCTTAAGTTCCACACCCAAACTGAGTTGTGTGGTGCTAGTGTTCCTGAAGCTATCTGTTAAACTTCACAATATATGTGTATGTGTGTAGAACTATCGCTGACAGAAAACAACTTGAACTGAAAAAGTTAAATCATACATCTTCTCTGGGCAGTTTGTTCTCGTTGTCGCCTTCAATTCTCACTCGCACAACTCCAGATTTGTCCACAATCTCCTGAATAACTTTTCCATTTTTTCCAATAACTTTCCCTGTAGAAAAATAAAGATTACATGTTACTACTACTGCAGATAATTTCTCAAATAAATCATCAAAAAGTATTAATGAATTAACAAATAACTGCAAAATAATTAATATACACCACAGCAATAAATGAACTGCAAATGCTGCAAACAACTTCCCATTTGTGTTATCTTTGTACCTATTATTTGAATGGGATTTGGAACATATCAAAGGAAATACAAAATAACCCATATATTCAGTTGTTGAGAATAATGGCCAATACATGGATCTTAGAGCAACTACCTAGAAACCAAAATGACCAAACTGAAAATATCACACTTTGGGTGTATCCCTAGGCAAGATATCCCATTAGAGAAGAATATAAAGTTGGAAGGAATAGGAAAAGAGGAACACTGTATTACAAGTGGATATATTCAATCAAAGAAGCTGCTGCTTTGAGATTAGAAGACCTGACCAGAAAGGAAACACCTTCCACTTAAAAGTTCCATTCTCAGACAACAGGAAGAGAGCTGCATTCAAATGTGGCTTCTCCAATGAAATAAAACATGTTCATCCAGTCAATCTTTTCAGCCAACTGAAACTGAAAACATTATGAAATATTACATACCAACAAGACTTCTAGGAACTTGAATAAAGTCCTCCACAAATTCCAAATAGCTTCTAGCTTTTTTTACTGCCTCAGCACTCTAGAAATGAACAGAGACCATTTGTGAACACAACACATTAAAGCGTCTTCTAAAAGTTAAATTTCTTTAGACAGCATTACATTAATAAGAAATGTGAACGAAGTACATATCTTTGTATTTCTTATTAGTCATATAAGAACCAACCTCTGTTCAGCTATGCCTAACAGACAACTCTTTAAACATAAAGCTGAAGAAAGACCAGGTTCTCACATTATGTAAAATAGAAATTATGTACTATTGGGAAATAAGCGTCTCTACAGTACTGTGAAAATGAAATTAGTGCCAGTTAATATTGCAAAGAATAAATATGATAGTTTTATGTTTCCGAATTATCAGGACTCTTTGCAAACAAAGAAATAAAGTTTCTGTTTCAAAGAACAATTTGCTAAACTTTGTATAAATGTTCAAGAGCTTTAGACACTTATTTGTATTATTTTTTCACTCTCTTAAACAGCTTGTTATTATTGATGTATTATCAGGGTATGAAGCACAGTTTGGAGTAAGGATAGAAAAGATATTTGTTGTTATTAGTCCCAGGACAAAAAGCAACCAGAAAAACACTGCCAGGAGGAACGGATGAGTATATAAATTTATCTCAGGGTTCAAATGACCCAAAATGCTACAGATGAATTATTCTGTGTAAAAAAAAACAACACTTGGTGCTGAAAACACTAAAAATTATTTTTATACACAGAATAATTCCTCCACACCGCTATGGAATACGGGAGGGAATGTTCATTTTTACCTTGAAGTTGCAAGAAAACTGCCATAATTATTTGACCCTTCATGAAAGTCAATGACTTCCACTCACAGTTGGAAGATCCCTGCTTTGTAATGGAAAGCTGCATTTTCATCTCCTATCTGGATAGTTATCACATCACCATTACTTCTTTTGTTAGCATTTCTGTCATACTGCCTAAAACAAACAAACAATCCCAAAGCCCTGTACACCAATGCTTTCAGTTTCTCACCAGAAACCAAACAGGACAACAGAGAAGATATTACCCAAATATAAGATAACTGCATGAAAAGAAAATGGGAATTAAAACCAATGTCTAGCTCCAAAGCAAAGTTTATGGATTAGACCACTGACCGTATCAACATTAAAGACAAAAACAAAAACGTACACAAATACACACTAATCGCGATCCTAAAACTCCTGTAACGAGATCCTAAAACTCCTGTAATAGTGAAATATCTAGCTCCAAGGAAGTTGAATATAGGGTTGCTGGGAGTTTTCTAGGCTGTAAAACTCACAGCAATCCATTGATTTTGGCCACGAAAGCCTTCGACAACACAAGTTGAATATAGCATTTGATGCAGGCCTCTCATAAAAGCTATTGTGCAGGGGTGCTCACACTTTTTCAGCATGCGAGCTACTTATAAAACAATCAAGTCAAAATGATCTACGTACCCACTACAAAAATGTGAAATATATAACACAATATCTGCTTTGAACTGGGTTTTCTGAGTCCACAGAACTGATTCAAAGCAGATAACATGGGATTTTATTCAACTGTGTGGAAAGGACCTCAGATATCCCAGGGCCGACAGCACTTGGGTAGCGTTGGGAGGCTGCGGGGTGGGACTGAGCCTTCCTCTCGCCCTGCCTGCAATCTACCAGGATGCCCTACGCGATATACCAGTAGATCGCGATCTACCTAATGAGCACCCCTGCTATTGTGAGATGTGAAGATACCATTAAAGTACAGAAAAAGAGACAGGAAAACCTGTATGATCATTTTAAATAGTTACTTTTCCAGTTTCCCTAGATATGTTAATATGGAATGTTCTGTCTGTAAGCTTTTTTATTCAGGCCTAAAGCAAAAATCATTACTCCAGTCTAAACAAAAACAATAATAACCTGTTCTATTCCATGCAGAAGGGGATTCATTATCTTATCAGCTATTGTTGACAATTAACCCCTAACATATTTTCATTTTTTTTTGGTAAATATTTTTATTGAACAGTTTTCATTTTTCCAAACATACATGATAACAATAGGGAGTAATCGGGTATGGGTAAGGAGGGGAGGAAGGGGTCCAATGGGGAATGGGGAATACATTGACTTCTGTTCTCATTTCACGCTATTCATATATTTCATTACAATAATCAATATTTTGTTCGAGGCATCCCTGATGCTCTTAATCTTCCTAGTCTATTACTGACAGTGTTCCTTTCTTTTCTTATACATTTTTCATATATTCATCAATCAAGGTCCAATCTGTCTTTATAATGCCTTTGCCATTATTCTGTCTCAGCCAATACGTTAATTCATCCATGTCTTTTATTTCAATTATTTTACATATCCACTGCTCCTTAGTGGGTATGAGGTTTTGTTTCCAAATCTTTGCAAATTCTATCCTAGCTGCGGTTGTCAGGAATATGAAGAGTTTTTCTATGTTGTCATTAGCAAAAGTATCGTCTTCGATCAAGCCTAGTAAATATAATTCTGGTCTTGTCTTATATTCAATTTTCAGTATTTTTTTACATTCCTCATGTATCATTTGCCAATATTCTTTCGTTTTGGGGCACGTCCACCACGTATGGAAGAAGGTGCCCTCCTGGTTCTTACATTTCCAGCACTTATTTTCTACATTTTTATACATTAAGTTTAGTTTTTGGGGGGTAATATACCAACGGTGTATCATCTTTAACCAGTTCTCCTTTAAGTCAGTCGCGTAGGTAATTTTCAGGTGCTTGCACCAAATTTTTTCCCATTCCTTAAACTGAATTGGCCTCCCGATATTTTGTGCCCATTTTATCATTGATTGTTTAATTACATCCGTCTCCGTCGCCCAGTTCAGCAACATGGAGTATGTTTTGGATATTATCTTCTTCTCCATTCTCAATATTAAGTCCCAGGGTCCATCAGTATCACTAAACCCTTTAGTCCTATCAATATTAAACCATTCTCTGATCTGGAAGTAGTGGAGCCATCTTACGTTACTAAATTTCCTTGCAATTTCCTCTTGAGTTTTTAATATAAAAATTCCTTCTTTCTTCATTATGATATCTTTATACTTTGGCCATTCCGTCCATCCCAGCAGCCGTCTCTGGTTTGCTTCTAAGGGTGATAACCATGTCGGAGTCTTGACATATATATATTCTTTATATTTATTCCAGACTTTCATCAGAGAGGAGCGTATAAAATGGTTACCGAAATTCTTCTCCTTTTGGGTTCCTCCATACCATAGGTAGGAGTGCCACCCCTTTCGTAGATCAAAGCCTTCTAGAATTAGAATTTTACTTTTGGTTAAGGTTATCCAATCCTTGATCCATGATAATGCACAGGCTTCATAGTAAAGCTTCAAATCTGGTAGGGCAAAGCCTCCCTTTTCTTTTTGCATGGTCATTACATTATAATTTATTCTTGGTTTCTTGCCTTTCCAAACAAAGCTCATTATGTCCTTTTTCCACTTTTTAATAATATCCATATTCCTTATTATCGGTAAATTTTGAAAGAGGTACAACATCTTTGGTAGTAAGTTCATCTTAATAGCCGCGATTCTTCCTAGTAGCGAAAGGTTTAGTTTCTTCCATTTCTCTATCTCTTCTTTTATCTTTGTCCATTGAATTGTATAGTTATTTTTTAATAAGTGCAAGTTCCTTGCTGATAGCCAGATCCCCAGATATTTAATTTTTGATGTAACTTCAATTCCTGTCATTTCTTGCAAAAAGTTTTGGCCTTGCTTATTTATGTTCTTAGTTAAGATTTTTGTCTTCTTTTTATTTAATTTGAATCCGGCCACTTCTCCATACTCCTCAATTATAAGTAACCATTCGCGTATGTTCTTTTTAGGATTTTCTACTATACAGATCACATCGTCCGCAAAAGCTCTTACTTTGAATATTTGCTTATCAATCTTTAATCCTTTTAGCGCCTGGTTGTTCCTTATTTTCATAAGAAGAGTCTCTAGCATATAACATATTTTCAAAACCCAACAACGTTGTTATGAATATATGTGGAAGATACGACTGAACTTGAAACAGCAAATCTTTCACCATATAGATATCAATAAAATTATGAAAGCAGAAAGGGAGGAAGGGAGACCAACAGGGCTCTATATACCATTCCCTTCCAGCAAATTTATGACATGCTCTCAATAATTTTTGGAATCTGTGTATTTATCTCATGCCAGATTAAAACCCCAAAAGCAGAGTAACATGCAGCTACCATAAATAAGACTCCCATTTTTCTGTTTACCTCTCCGTAGATCCTGAAAGTTCCAGTGCCTTCCTCAAGCTCAATTGCAGTAACTCCTGGCACTTTTCTTGCTTGCTGTATGTTGTTGCCATGTGTTCCTATTGCAAGTCCCATCAAATCTTCTCTGACAACAAATTCCTCGTGAAATGCGGCAGCAAGCTGTTTTGTGCACTAGGAAGAAGGCAGAATATTTTTTCCCCAGTAAGAAATGCGTCAAAAATTAGGATGAGTAAAATGATTCTATAACAATTATACATATAAGAGCAACTCACTTCTAAATGTTTAGTGGCTTCCTCATTTCTTGACATGAGCATTAACTTAGTTCGAATGCTGCGCAAATGCATGTCACTTAGAATACCAACTCGTTTCACTGTTGCTTCACTGGGAGACTGCAAAAAAGGCAACACAAGATTATTTTTATTTTACAAAGCAGTTTTATTTAATTTTCATTTTATTTAATGGGAGGTTTTATTTAATGACTTGTCATAAATTTAAGTTTTAGAAAAAAAATATGTACTCTTTTAAGGAGAACAAAATTAAAAGGATATTTTTTCACAATTAAGTCTTAAAAATTAAACTTTCAGGATAAGGCAGAGAGAAATGTATTTAACTAGAGTTTATACCCAGCGTTGCCTAGGTGTCGGAAGGGCCACTGCCCCCGCTTTGATCCCTTCTTTCTCTTTCTTTCCTTCCATCCCCTAAGAACCTTTCCTCTTTCCTTTCTTTCTTCCCCTCCATTTTTCCCCTTTCTTTTGCTTCTTTTTCCTTTTATTTCCTTACCCTTCTCCAACTCGGAGAGGGCCTACCTCACAATGTCTCCATCGCAACATGGCTCTCTTTGTGGCTCTTTCCTTCCCCTAATAAATGTCATCTGTCTTTCCCAGTGACATCAGAGAGCCATTTTAGCTAGCAGCCAATCCTTCACCGAGCAATAGCCTATCCAGTGATATTACAACGGGACACTTCATCTAACAGCAGCTTTCGTAGTACAAACAGATGGACGGGCAAACAAACAAATACTTAATATGATTTTTAGAAGAATGGTAAAATCTAATTTGTTTTATATCACTGGAGAGCAAACAAGGTATGCAGGAATACTTTTCTTCGTGCAGTTTGAAATATGAATGGCACAAAGTCATGTCCACTGTAATATAACAGCAATGGTGTTTCTGCAAGAAATCTCCTCTGCTTTTTTGCAGCTATTTTGCTCCCCCAAGAGACACAGAACAAGCACCTGAAATTCTACAGAATGGGGTGGACCTCTGGAGCTGTGTTCTACTGGCAAATCTTGGTCCCAAAAGCAGAACAAGTTTTAAGGGGGAGAGAAGCCATAAAGAGCAAGTAAGTCTAAAGTATAGTCCAAAGTCAAAGGAGGGAGAAGGCAGCAAGTAAACTGTACAGACCGAAGAGATGGAGAAAGGCAGCAAGTCATTTGGAGTCCAAGTCAGAAAAACCGTTAGAAGGCAACAAGTAGCAAAGCAAAGCACAGAGAAAAAAAAGGTTCCTAGCTGCAGGCAATGGCAGAAAAAAGGAACTGAGGCTCAGTCCCATCCATGGCTACTTATACTCCATGGGGACAATGGATGGGGCCTCCATCAAAATGTTTCATTTTAGAGATCTAAAAGATTCCGAACTGCAACTGGGTGGCCAAACCCATATGTGCAATTTCACAGACACCCCGAAGAAGAAAGAGGGAAATATATCTTATATCTTACCAATACGATCAACTGAGTTGTTTCAGCCTGGTAAAAAATTCTGCAGGCTCCTACAGCTTTCTTAAAATCCTTATGGGCACTTTCATTAGCACACCTAACAACATTAAGCATAAATCAATTTATTTGGCACAGTTAATAGGCATGCTACTATTTTTTTTTTTAAGCTATGCAACATTTGAAGACACACTTCCCGCCAAGAAAGCACCATAAAAATACAACATAATGGGGTTTGGAGCAAATAAGCACAGACCAGCTATTTACTAAATACATCTTTAATTACACATAAATATATAAACTTGCAAGCTACATAACCCTTAATGAGAAAAGAAGAGAACAGCACATTAAGATACACAATGAAACTCAAGTAACATCAATCAAAAATCTGGTTTCTTAAAATATAGTAATTTTAATCTTCATCATAAACTGATGAAAATTCTATAGAGAACACAACTAGTTTTGCAACGTTTTTTTAAAGTAAATGATGTAACTCTGTTTAATTGAAACTAGACCCAATAATTTCCATTTCATTATGAAAAATATCCCAACTCTGCTTTTCCCCCTGGTGTGAAACTCATATGTTTGGTGACCACTAAAATAAGACCCTGCCAATCATCAATTTAATTTATAAAAATCAGACAATATCCTGTAACTGAGAACTCCATTTTACTCCGTGCCTCCAAGTGATTTTTGTCAGTCCTCTGCCACAAAACTATTGTTTGGATATTTCATCCATTCCTTCTCTTCAGCTTTTTTATTAATATATGATACAGACATAATGAAACTGTATGGCAATATACTCACGCGTCTCTTAGATCTTCAGGAACCTCTACTGCACACTTGAAAAATGTATTCTTGTTTACTGCTTTATTTTGATTCACAGGCCGAAGTCGTTCAAATGTGACTATTTCATTATAGGTGGCATCACAGGCAGCATATTCAATCACATAGAACTGAGAAACAAAGGTTTTAAAAGAAATTTCTATTATAAATAAAAGCTGGCATACTGTTGGTGAAATAGGATTCCTGGTTGGCGTTAAGTCAGACTTATATCACTACATCTCACTTTTTCAATCACTATGAATGTCTGAATTCTCTACCAATCGCGGTGACCAAAATTAAACCACCTTTTCTTATCTGCAGACCACATGCCACTGCTATTCCCTGGGCAGTGAAAATTAGGGACAGCAACATATAAACAATCCAGATATTTCCCTAAAGCTGGACACACGACTAAAGGTGTCTGTAGGGAAGAGTTTGTGTCTTTCTTCTGAACAGAGCTGCACGGAAACAGCTGAATGTTGTTGCTTCCTCCACTCTCCAGCAATGAAGGTGACTTCAGGGGCTTGCAGTTGAGAAAAGTTGGGTTTGGGAGGGGACTTGGACAGGAGCCGATCACTGCTACATCTCCCAAATGGAGGATCAGAGTGAAAGACCAATGCTAAAGAGCAGAAAAGCATTGTAACTAAGAACAACAAGCACAATTACTATGTCTCCCTCTCAACAACAAATTTGCTCCCATCTTTTGGGGTGTATTATTATATATTTTTTTTAGTTGTGAGCTATGCTGACGATGCTGCCCTTGTCGCCCATTCAGAAGCAGCCCTGCAGCGCCTCACATCCTGCTTTGCAACAGCTGCAGAGCTGTTTGGGCTGGAAGTCAGCCTGAAGAAAACAGAAGTCCTCTACCAGCCCGCACCACAGGAAGAACACCACCATCCTCACGTCAGCATAGGCACATCTGTGCTTAAGTCCGTTCAGCAGTTCACCTACCTGGGAAGCATCATCTCTTCAGACGCCAAGATTGACAAAGAGATAGATCACAGATTATCAAAGGCATATAGTGCATTCGGAAGGCTTCACAAAAGAGTCTGGAGCAACAAGCACCTGAGACAAAGCACCAAAATCAGTGTGTACAGAGCTATCATACTGTCCATTCTCCTCTATGGGTCTGAAACATGGGTCACCTATCGCCAACACCTACGACTCCTCGAGCGCTTTCATCAGCGCTGTCTTCGCACAATCCTAAATATACACTGGACCGACTATGTGACGAATGTTGCTGTCCTTGAGCAAGCAGGGATCACCAGCATTGAGGCCATGCTATTGAGAACACAGCTGCGCTGGGCAGGACACGTCTCTAGGATGGAGGACCACCGCCTCCCAAAGATACTACTCTACGGTGAACTCGCCACGGGTCAGCGCAAGAGAGGCGCCCCCCAAAAGAGATATAAGGACTCCCTGAAACAACATCTCAGGCTTGGCCAGATTGATCACCAACAATGGTCCACCCTGGCCTCACATCGGGAGGCATGGAGAAGCACTATCCACAATGCTGCGGCCTCTTTCGAGAAGACACGCCGAATGGGTCTCGAAGAGAAACGACAACGCAGAAAGAACCGCAACTTGGAAAAAACATCACCCAAGGAGACTTTCTGCTGCGCTTTCTGCAACCGAACTTGCCTATCTCAGATTGGCCTTTTTAGTCATCAACGCGCTTGTAAAAAGCGTGGGATGAGTCCTTCCTGAATCTTCGTTCGCGAAGTAATGCCGAGAGAGAGAGATTATTATATTTTATAATATCATTTGTTCCTAAAGCACATCATTCTTCCACAGGTCTTATTTTCTCCTAACAACCACAAAGTAGCACCTAGCACAAGGCTTCTTACTGGACTCTTAAGAAACCAGGCCTTCCTTATCTGATGGCAATCATAGCAGCTTTTGTTAAACTAGTTATTTCTCTACATGAAAAGCAGAAGACTGAAACACGTTTAAAATGGGACTTTTGAAGCCTCCTGTAAATCTTCCCCAACCTAGTGTCCTCAAAGTGTTGGCAACGTCAAATTTCAGTGTTCGTTTCCATATTAGTAGGAGCTAATGGGAACTGCAATCCAAAATAACAGGGCAATGTTATTTAGGTATGGCTGCCCTAGATACGAAAATCAAAGTGAAACCGCAGAAGAATTTATTACGATTAGGGGGTTTGGGCCTTCAGCTCCCAGAATTCCTGACAATTGAACAAGCTCATTAGCATTTCTAGCCCTTTAAAGGTCCCAAGGTGTTCCAGCTTTTTTAGGTAGCGCAGGGGACTGGTAGGCAAGGTTATTAAGACTTCTGCAATTTAACTGGAGTGTTCCCTCCTTCTCTACAGCAAGATATGACATACAGGTGTAGTAGTTTATTTGTGCCAGTTCTCAAGTTTTATATCTACTTACCTCCCCTTTCATCATTCGCACTTTTGCGAGCCACCACCCACAAGGTTCTTGGTCATTTGCTCTTGAGTAAACCTAAAAATAAATCACACAACATATTTGAACTATTGTGAACATGCTTTAATCTCTGCATTACAGCACAGACCCCATTCATGCTAATAATGTAGACACATGACTGCCTAATAAAAGCTGAATTCCATGAGGAATCCCTGTGGCCACGTATGCAGTCTCTTCACTACTCAAGTAAATAAACCATAAAGAATTAAACTAACATTCTCTTCCCATGTCATCTAACTCTTAAGTCTTAACTAAGGTTAATAATTTCTGAAGAAGGGAGGCCTGGTTATGAGATAGAGGTAGCTTTAGTTGCCTTGGTGGATGACCAATGCTTGGAGAAAAATGGGGGGAGCATGGCCATGGTACCCTTCTGGATCACCCTGCTGGGCTTGGACTTTGGGTAACTGTTTTACAGCCGCTCCAATCCCTCCTGGAGGGTTGAGCCCAGAAGGTGCTGCTGGAGGAACCCCTGCTACACCCCATTGTATGCAGGATTCTCTGAGTTATTCAACATATATGGGGAGTGGTTGTTAGGTGTTTGGGTTGCAGATAACAACTACTACATTCCACCAGAAACCAAGTAAAATTGTTTTGGTTCTAAACCCGTGCCTATAATTGGTAATGGACTGAATGAGGGTGAACAAACTGAAACTTAAACCAGACAAGACAACACTACTCCCAATCTGGGTGGGATTACACTTCCACTGAAGATGCATTTGAATTTTCCGTTCACTTCAATTTAGTTGATGAAGCTGACAAGTTCAACTAAAAGATGTCTAGAAATAAGCCCATTTGATATACCACTGGTTTCTGACTCCATGAAGTGCCATTTAAACATCTGTTGTTTTGTGCAAACTCACCTCCACTTCATCTCCTTCACCAATTTCTTTTTTGATATCAGGTGGTGGTGGTAATCTTACTTCATTGAAAGGAACCTGACGTTCTGGTTGCCAACTAAAAGTTCAACAGTCATTTAAAATATATAATATCAGTGTCAACAAGAAAATTGAGCGACAATCCACTATTAATACCACTTCGGAGCAATATGCTTTGATATAAAATCTAGATATAAAAGGTATACTGACATCTTTTAATGCTGAATTCAGAAATCTATTATTATTTATATTACTAGCCCCAATTATCTTTACTAAGCTGCCTCCCCATTTGTGACCTACTCCATAGTGAGAAAAATTAGGAATTATGTGTAAATCATTTACACATATACTTTCCAGTTATTTTCATCCTTACCATCTGAAAGAAGTGTACAGTTTCTACTTGTACTTAAGAACAAGCCATAGCCCTGTGTTAATGTATGCACACAGAGAATTCTGGCGATTCTAATGGAACTTATATAACATAAAAGGCTCTGAAGTTACAATTTGGTTCTGGTTTCATTAACTTCTGCTAGAACAAGCTAGCTTTCAAAGCTTTTGCACACTACAGAATTGTGGTTTGTCCTAAAGTACAAGTCTGAAGCCTTCTTTTCTCATGAATTAAGGAGGAATATGCCAAAGAATACACTTCCCTTTTCCTTTCAATCATTTAAATCTGACCTCAACATGGGTGAAAATGTCCTGAAAGGATGGGAGTGGGATTCTTAAACATTTCTACTTTTGCCATACAGAGAGAATTTAGTGACTTTCTCCACCATCAAATTTCTGTTAAAATGCAAAAAACTGCTAAACTGTTCAGAAAGTAAACAGTAATAGTAGGTTCAAAAAAAAAGAAGCCACAAATTGATACCTATCTCTGGATCACACTTTCCAACATGTTCCAAGAGGCAGATACTATATTCAGTATTTAAAGGTTTCTGAAAATCTGTTTAATGTTGGTCTTCCCAAGCCTGGCCTGTTTACTGTGTTATTTGCTAAATTACAGTATTATGTTTTACATTTAGCTTCTATATTGATTTACATTTTTATGCTTCATTTTATTCTATGAATCATATTGTAATGAACAACTCAGTATTACATTTTAAGAATGTTTCCTTTCCAGTTTATATTCTACCGTATTTTCAGTCAAGATATTATGGAAGGACACATTCCTTCCTTAGCGAATAAGACTGTCACATGCTGCAGATAACAGTGCACTCTTAAAATAAAAATGAAAATAATTTACCTTCTGTAAAACGTTTTTCAACACAATACTTACTTGTTTTCAAACACGACAGTGAGTGAATCCTCATGAACATCTTTGATGAATCCCTAGATTAAAGGATAAAATGTGTTAGCATTTATTGGGGGGGGGAACTATTTTATTGCAAAATGACATCTCCCATCATATAACAGCAAACTTAAGAATTTTTACTCTTCATAGAGAACCAAAACATAACTAAGTGAAGCAGAGGACTTGTAAATTCCCGTTTACTACCAACCTGTCTAAGCTTTTGAGAAAGCTGAGTTAACATATTGCAATCACTGATTAGAAAATTTTCCACATTATATGTATTGATATACATATATGCATATTCATAGTTGTCTTGACTGTTGTTCTGCAATCAATCATCTAAGATGGACTAAATATGAGATATGAAGTTCCAGTCATTCCTCGAAAGAAATCAGCACTGCAAAATTGCCAGTAAGTTGCCAATACCCACGAAGTCTCATACATCTTTCAGTGAAATAAATACTTGACTAGTGTACTGGATAAGCTTTTTTCTCCATAAACTTTAAAAAGTATTTGAAGGCACAGACTGAATATTCCTTATCCAAACTGCTTGGGATCAAGAAGCATTTCATAGACTTGGGATCAAGAAGTATTTCAACACCAACTGCTGCTCTGGGACCAGAGTAAAAAGAGAGGGGGCAAGAAGACAATGCCATCTTGTCTTCAGTGTCATCAGCTGGGAGCCCCTCCCCCCAACATCAACTGCTGATCTGGGACCAGAGTAAAGAGAGGGGTCCAGGAAGGCATTGTATTTATTATATTGTATATTACTTGTAAGCTGCTCTGAGTCCCCTTTAGGGTGGGAAGGGCGGCATATAAATGTCATAAATAAATAAATACTTGCATGTGTGTACATGACGACATATTTTGAAAATGTGATCCAAGTCTGAACACAAAATTCATTTATGTTTCATATACATATAAACTTCAAGTAATTTTATATAAAATACTTTTCATAACTTTGTGCAATGAACGCTGACTCATAAGAAAGCAAAGAGGTCACCATTTCTGAAACCCATGTGGACGATTTGGGGGCACTGTATTTTGGAATTCTGAATAACGGATGCTCAACCAGTAATATTTAAACTAAACATGCTGAATCAAGTAATATTATTTAGAAGATAAGACATTTTTCTACTTTTCCTGGAAAACAAAACACATAACTAGAGGTAATCAGTTCTTCAACATGTAGGCCTATGCAAGGTTTTTGGATTTTTGCAACAATACACATCACTTCAGAACTGCTTACATTGAACCACGTTTGCATTTTTATTATCTCCAATATGGAAATATATTTTTAGAACTCTTCTATGTCTCATTTTAGCATAATTAGCTTGCAATGTTTGGTATCAAAAACCCACAACTTCAAATAATTGTTCATTGCGGGAAAGAGTATTGGTCTCAAAAAAAACAAGAAGAAAACATAAAAAGCCTGAGAGACCCAAGACCAAATTCTGCCAAGAGATCCAGGAAAATCAACAAGATCAATAGCCAAGTGAAGATAATCCATAAGAAGAATTAAATCAGTTTCACTCCAAAATCTAGAAAAAGACGGAAATTAATCACACTTGATTTAATCATTAGAATAGATTCAGCATCAGAGGTTCTACAAGTCACTTAAGCATTAAATTTTGAAACTGACTGGTTATTCAGTTATTCCCTGATGTCACAGTTAAAAGATACCTAGAAATATTCTAACCAAGAAGTCATCCCTTTCACTGAGGCAATATTCAGTATGAATTCTTTAATGGACTATGCTAATAATATAGGCTAACCTTCATGTGAAAACATATAAATCCATTTTTTAAAAAAAAATAATTTTATAAAATATAAATCATATTTTGAAATTGTTGTGTAAGAGGATTTAGTGTTGTGTAACTATAGAGACAGAGAACTTGTTATCTCCTCCCCCTGATATTGTGGGCTCAGTTCATACAGAAGATTTCCAATAATATAAATATAAAAAATAATTCTATACAATTCTCATGATTTCATACCATGAGCCATGGCAGTAGTGTCAAACTGCATGAATTCCACATACAGATGCACCCAGAAACAGCCTTTGCAAAGACAAAATGTGCACTATATATGAAGATAATCCAAACATGCATGTTAACAATGCACGTTTGGCAAGACTGAATGTGAATGATTGTAGCATATGAAATATAATATGTAAACCAATTTACAGTCATGATTTTTATACACTATCTCATTGTACACTTATTCCGCATTTGTACAAGCTGAATATCCCTTATCCAGGAATCTAAAATTTGAAATGCTCCAAAATTCAAAATTGTCCACATTGGTGGCTGAAATAGTGACATCTTTGCCTTTTGATGGTTCAATATATACAAGCTGTCTGCTGCACAAAATTATTTAAAATATTGTGTATGAAATTACCTTCAGCTATGTGCATAAGGTGTTTATGAAACATAAATACATGCTGAATTTAGATTTCGATCTCATCTCCAAGATCTCATTACAGATGTGCAAACATTCCCAAATCCAAAACACCTACTGTAGTCCCAAGTACTTTTACACAACTCATCACATTCAGGAATATCGTCTTCTACCTGTGGTCTCAGATTATGCTGCAACCTCACACTATAATACTGTTGGATACATTACTCAAGTACAGACAGTCCCTAAGTTATGGACAAGATGTAGATTTGTTTTTAAGTTGAATCTGCAAGTAAATCGGAATAGGTACATATTTTGAGTGTAACTCCAGCCAAAATGTGTGTGTGTGTGTGCATGCTTTGTATACCACAGGGAAGGGTGAACATTCTTTGTTTTGCCTGTTCTGAAGATTTCACCTCACTTTCTGTCCTTGTGATAATTGGATTTGGAAAAAATTGGATTGTTGTTGAAATAAGGATTGTGCTAAAGCTTCAGTGGAGACACCTCTTCCACATGGTAACTCTTTCATAAGTGATTTCCTTTCAGAGGGTTACATTTCTCTCACTTCCTGTTGTCCCATTCTGTTCTTAACTATGAGTCATGTGTAAGTCGAATGTTTGTAACTTGGGGACTACTACATGGCTAATCATTCCAAATCTGTGAACATTAAATAAATTATGGCTAAAAATAATCTTTTCCCCTAGTGATTTAATAGTAATGTTTAAATTGTGAGCCCCTTCCTAGAAACTATATCAGGACACTGTTGTTTTAGGGTTTTTAAATGATGTAAGTCCCACCTTGGTGGAGGGCCTAGAAACTATATCAGGATTTACGTCAAATCAACTCTGCCCTCAAAATACCCACAGAATTAAAGTCTCCAGAACAGAAAAGTACAGCGAAACACCCCAAGGAACTCAACAACATCTTAAATTTGCACTGAGTATCTCCTAAGAAACTGCAAGAGGTAGTTTTCAATTGGTATGAACACATTTTCTAATCTGGTATCAACCAAGTAATACAATTTCAAAACTACACCAAATATAGTTTTCCCCTTGAATCCCAATTCTCCAGCCAGGGACATATCTTTACTCCAGTTGAATATACTTAATCTTTATCAAAGCCTGTAAGGTTTAAGACCATGAATCTGTATTTAGTGTGTGATTTTCCAAGGATAATCAGGTACCCAAAACTGGAAGACAGAAAGCTAGGTTTAATAGCACTTCTTATATTCCTACAGCTCCTGAACTTTCATCTTAAAATTCAGTTTCTGCTAAGTGTCCCACAATTCCATATCTTTCACATCTCTTTCCTTGACAAAGCATCCCAACTATTTAACAGTAAACCTTTCCAATACGCAGAGATGTATTCACCCAAAGTAAGCAGCATAATATAATCTTCAGGAGTCCATGATGCTTCATAGACAATAATCAAGATCAGCTAGAAAGGCTTCTGCTGCTTAATTTCTCTATCCCGAAGTGTAACTTCGCATACATATAAAGTTCTTTGTACATAATATTTGCATCAGGGATCTATGGAAGAGATCCAGAATCCTATACAACAGAATGAATATGAAGACATCTCATAACAAGCTGGGTTGCCTTACCAAAGTTTGAAATAACACAATTTACACCTTAAAATTTTATACACACATCAAAAATTTATTGAGACAAAACAAAAGTGGTCCTGGTCAGTCAATAGTTAAGAGACAAAGGAAAAATATTCAAACTGTGCTGTATGGAGTTATATTCCCTTTGAAATTGAAAAAGCAAGTTCACAGCTTGGGTATACACCTGGACTCACTAATGAGCCTGGAAGCTCTGGTTTCACCAGTGACCAGAATTGCATCTGTACTCTTAAGGTTTTGTGCACCAGCTCTATCAATTTGCAGTTATGTTTAATGTGGCTGTGGTGGCAAATGTCCTAGTTACATCCTATTTGAATGGCTTTAACGTGTTCTACATAGTGCTGCCTTTGAAGAGTACTCAGAAAATTTAGTTGGATCAGAGTGGCACTTGGGCTACTGGCTAGGTTTAGTTACAAGGAGCATACAATTTCTTGTTACACTGGCAACTTGTCTACCTTTGGACACAATACAAAGTGCTGGTCATAAAACCTGTATCCGCAGGGTCAGGTTATCTGAAGAAATGTAAACCTGCCCATTATCTTCAGGGAAGGCCCTTCATCCTACGACCCTCACAGGTGCATCTAACATTCCAGCTAGACTTCTTGATGGCCAATTCCAAGTTCTCCCCATACTATCTTTCCACAGGCAGGTGAATACTTTTTTGTCCTTGAGGAAAGTACTGCTCATGGGGAAAGGGTGTAATAAGGTTATGTATTTGATTATGTTTTTAAATGACTTTAATTTTCACTTTTGTAAGTTTTAGTAACTGTGATCCAGGCTACGGTCACATCGAGAATTGACTACTGCAATGCCCTCTACATTGGCCTACCTATGTTGGCGATCCGGAGGTTCAAGCTGGTGCAAAAAGCAGCTGCTAAACTTCTCACTGGTACGCCAGTGAGAGCTCACATAACACCAATATTGCAGCAGCTGCACTGGCTATCAGTGGAGTACCAGGTCTCATTCAAAGTGTTGATTATCACCTTCAAGGCCTTATATGGTCAGTTGCCGTCGTACCTGAGGGACCGTCTCACCCCTTATCAACCCGAGAGGTCACTGTGCTCCATTGACCAAAATCTTTTGATGATTCCTAGCTGCCGCTCATATCAGCGGACATCGACAAGACGGCGAGCCTTTACGATCATAGCTCCAACTCTTTGGAACGCTTTGCCAGAAGATGTGCGAGCTTTGAGAGATTTAACAAAGTTCCGCAGAGCGTGCAAGACGTTTTTATTCCAGCAGGCTTTCAGGGTCTGTTTGGTTAACCAGTTGTAAATAGTTTTATAGTTTTTAGCTAAGAGTTAATTTTTTTCAGTTGTTTTAAAGTGTGTTTTTATACTCTCTGTAAGCCGTCCTGAGCCCTCGGCAAAAGACGGCATACAAAACTGAATAAATAAATAAATTGCCACCTGTTTTAACTTTCTATGCTGCTAGCACTGGAGAAAAGATGGAATATTTAAAGCACTATCTCTTCTGGCAAGCGTACCCAGACACTTGTAATTATGAATTTTAAACTTCCACTGTCAAACTTTTCTTTTATGTTTTTATGGATATATTTTAATATGTGTATTTTACGGAGTATTTTTAAATGATTATGTGTTCTAGCAGTGTTGTAACCCTCCTCGAGCCATGAGGAGAGGCAGGTAAGAAATAAAATTATTATATAAGGAAAAAAATGAATAAATCCTGCATTAATCACACTATCTTGGAAAAAAGTGATTTCTCATATCAAGAATACTTGGCCCCTTCAGAGATGAAGGCCCAACAAAGTATGTTTTACTCACCAGGAGCTCAACCAATCTAAACATTTAAAGAATCTGAAAACAGAACTTTTGACATTTGGCTGATGGATTATCACCCTCGAGCTAATCAATAGCATGCTCAAGTCCTTTAAAAATTTAAACCAAGAGCAAAACAATAGTTCTTTTGAAAGCTTCTATTCTTGTCTAAAAATGTTAGTTATTCTGAAAAGTATTATACTAATGATGCTTTTTAAAGTATATTAGAATTACCAAAATTACTTTTCAACACATTACAATCATATAAGAAGAAAGGAGGCAAAATTAGTTTTCATTTTAAAAAGGGATAGGAAACTCACACAAAGAGCATTTTAACTTTTAATGTCCTTTTCAGAACCTCTACAATCAAAATTAGATAGCCTAAAATAACCTTATAGCTATAAAACTCTAGAGTGAAACAGCCAAATAAACCTTGAACTTAAAAAGACATACGAGTCAGGGGCAGCAGAGATCAAGCATACATGGCAGCAGGAATCATACATGGATCAAAGCAACCATTTGAAGCAGACATTAAATCTTTCTACCAAGACTGCAAAAATGTATGTATGCTTTGTTACTTTTGCCTTAACACTACAATGGTTAATTCAAACGTGAAGGGGTTTAGCTTTGTATTGCAACAGCTCATTTCTAACTTCTTCTCAAACTATGAAAAACTTACATCTACACCGAATGTCTTATAGATTAGAAGTGCAAAGTTTTGCTCTATAATGATTTGATCATTTCCTCATCAAACTAGTTCTCACAGGACATTGCTCATTTCAGTATCAAGCTGCCTTGTCCCAATTTTTACTCTGCAAGAAAGCTGCATATTCTAAATGTATTTAAAAGTTTTTCATCTTTATATTTCACCTGAAGATTAAAAAACCTTCAGTGATTATTCAGCAGATTCTAATATTCTGCAATATTGCACTATATTTAAACAATTCCAAGATTTTGTCAGGTAAACGGCCATGTTTATTAGTTCCTAAATTAGTCCAGCATTTTTCTGAACAAGGTTCTCAAGGTACCCAAAGGTTAACTGCTGCTAAACAAATAGTCTTAAAACAAGGTATTCAAGAACTAGCTGTATCCGTTTTCTAAAACAGGCCTGCCCAACAGGCGGTCCGCGGGCCGTACATGGCCCGCCAGCCCCTTGGATACGGCCCCCTACCCTCCTGCAATAAAAAATTTTTTTTAATTCCGGAAAAGAAATTTTAAAAATCACAAAAAATAATTTTTTTAAAGTGCGCATGCGCGCAGCGGCACAAGCGCCATCCATGGCCATTGCAAGGGAGGAGCCAAGGGGAGCTTCCCTTGGCTTCGCCCTGCCTTACAGCGTCACGGCCAAGCGCCAGAAGCAGCAAAATCGCCCGCTTCTGGCGCCCGAGATTGACGCTGTAGAAGGGAAGGAGGAGCCAAGGGGAGCTTCCCTTGGCTTCACCCTCCCTTTCAGCGTCACAGCCGGGCGCCAGAAGCAGCAAAATCGCCAAGAGGAGCTGTAGAAGGGAGGAGAAGCCAAGGGAGCTTCCTTCACCCTCCCTTTCAGCGTCACAGCCGGGCGCCAGAAGCAGCGAAATCGCCCACTTCTGGCGCCCGAGAGTGATGCTGTAGAAGGGAGGGAGGAGCTAAGGGGAGCTTCTCTTGGCTTCGCCCTGCCTTGCAGCGTCACTTCTCAGGCACCAGAAGCGGCGAAATCGCCCCCCGTGATTGGCCCCGCCCCTGCGATCGACCCCACCCCCCAGGTCATAAGTCACCGGAATTCCGGCCCCTGGGCTGGTAGAAGTTGGACAGCACTGTTCTAAAACACCCCTATAATCCTTGTTTTCAAAAGGTACTCTATGCAGTACGGCTGTTCAGTGAACCCTCTGCAGCTGAAACACTCCCTAATGTGGGGGGAAATGGAGTCTTAGTGTCTTACCTCCTAAGTCCCCATGGATCTATAAAATTGACACTGTATGCTGTAAATAAGACATAAGCCGTGCAGACATTTCATCTAATTTCATAGAAATAGTAGAGGAGAAAAAAACTGTGTATATGATAGTAATGTCTATGATTGTATAAAACATGAAAAATAATGGCTCATTACTTAAAAAAATACCTTTACCACAACATTTGATTGTCCTGATGCATAACCTGTACTCGGGATAAGATGCCACTGTCAGGACGGAATTTGGAGAAACATAATAGTTTCCAGTTGGTAAGACTTTCAAACAATGCTGCACTTTGCCTCTTGATTTGTAAGCTGAACACATCACGTGTAAAACTAAAATAGACTTGAAGGAAGGAGACATGAAAACTGGAGGAAGGCACGTCATCAGTTTAAAATATGCAGATGACAGTATACAACTAGCAAAAATGGCAAAATTGGAACCATTAATATGAAATTCCAAAGGCAGGATGAGGAAAGCAAAAATAATGGCCACAGATGATTTAACTAACTTTAAAGTAGTTGATGAAGACACTGAAATAGTCAAAGATTTCCCTATCTTGGATAAGTAATTAATGAAAATAGAGACTGCAGTCAAGAAATCAGAAGTCTGGGGGTGCGCATCTACACTATAGATTTAACATAATTTGACACAACTTTAACTGTCATGGGTCAATGCTATGGAATCACGAGAAATGCAGTTTTAGAAGGTTTTAGCCTTCTCTGCCAAAGAATGCTGGTGCCCCACTAAACTATAACTCCCACAATTTTATAGCACTGAGCCATGGCAATAGTCTCAAACTGTATTAATTCTACAGTGAAGATGTACCCTAGGACTTAATTGGCAGCTATAAAGAAACTAGACAAGAACATCAAGTGTCAAGATGCATCAATGAATGCCAAAGTCATGACTGTCCATGCCATATTTCCAATGTATGGTTTTGAAAGCTGGACAATGAAGAAAACTGATAGGAAGAGAATCCGCTCATTTCACAGTAAGTCCAGAAATGTATCCCTCCATGGATATTTGGGGGGGGCATATTGTATATACAAAATAGTAGAGAAAGAGATTTCAAAGTATTCAGAAAAGTATTATGAGTAGGATTATGCATTGTTTCACACTTGTCCCATAAAGCTTTTGTGAGCAGTCATTCTAATTTTATTCCATATAGATACTGATATACCATTTTTGGCCTTCATTACAGATATACAAAATTTGGGGTTAAAAGGAGCCTGCTTGAGATGTGAGGGAGAAGCAGCTCACCCAAATATATTTTCCACTTTGGGTTTCTATCTCATGAATTCAAGGTTTCCACATCTAAAATTTTCAATTCCAGATAATCTATATATATAAAATGAGAGTGGTCGTGGGATGACTGGTATAGACGGCAAAACTATTGCCCCCTCAGGCACAAAACCCACCAAATACATTTCTCCATACCACTAGGTACCTATAGGGCACAACAAACCCACCTTCCTACCTTCCAACCCCCCAAAATCAGCCCCCAAAACCTCCCATTGGCTCCCGTTCTGCGCTGGCCACGAGCGCGGAACAGAGGGAGAGCCATCGCGCAGGCGCACTCCAAACCCCCCCCCCACAAAGCAGGACAGAGGGAGAGCAAACACACATGCACACTGCGCACTCCGACTCCCCCACACACACACCCCAACCCATCCCGTCCCCCTCTCCCCCACACACCGGCAACTTCACCGCCACACCGGCGGCGCCCAACCCGCCTCCTCCGCAGCCTCACGGAGGCGGGTCGCGCGCCCGACGCCATTCCCGCCTACTCCGCTGGCTTCTCGCCCTCTTTCCCCACTTCCCTGCTGCTCCTGGCAAGGAGGAGGCGGCGCAGGAAAGTGCAGCGAGGGACGGGCGATCGCTCCCTCTCCTACTCCTCCTTACCGGCTTTGTGATTGCCAGGGCCTTCCTCGCTCCGGCCGGTTCATTCTTCATCCCGGCAGAGGAGGGGGAGGGTTGCCCTCTTGGCACCTCTCTCTCCTCCTCCCTGCCCTCCTACCTTAAATCAAGGGAGGACGGCAGGGCGAAGAGGAGAGAGGTGCCCGAAAAGGGCAACCTCCCCCTCCTCTGCCGGGATACACAAAGAACCGGCCGGGCAGCAAGGAAGGCCCTGGCAACCACAAAGCCACCAAGGAGGAGGAGAAGAGGGAGCGATCATCCCTCCCTCGCTGCACTTTCCAGCGCCTCCACCTCCTGCCAGCTCCGTGATTGCCAGGCCTGCCTTCCTCCGGACGTTCTTGCTGCACCCCAGCAAGGAGGGAGGGATGTTGCCCTTTTCCCGGGCATCTCTTTCTCCTCCTCTCCCTGCCCTCCTGCCTTAAATCAAGGGAGGACGGCAGGGCGAAGAGGAGAGATGCCCGGGAGAAGGACAACACCCCTCTGCCGGAATACAGAAAGAACCGGCCGGAGGAGAAGGCCTGGCGATCACGGAGCTGGCAAGGAGGAGGAGGCGCAGGAACTGATCGCTCCCACTCCTCCTCCTCCTCCTTGCCACATACATACAAAAACACACACATACCCACACATACATACACACACATACATGCACAAACACACACATACATACACACATACACAGACACACACATACATACACAGACACACACATACATACACACACATACATACACACACACACACACACACACACACACACACACACACACACACACATACATACACACACACACACATACACACACACACATACAAACACACACACACACATACACAAGCACATACATTAACACACATACATACAAAAACACACACATACATACCCACACATACATACACACACACACATATAGACACACACACATACATACATTCACACACATACATACAAAGACACACATACAAACCCACACACACATACAAAGACACACACATACATACCCACACATACATACAGACACACACATACAAACCCACACATACATACAAAGACACACACACACACATACCTACACATACATACACACACATACATACACACACACATACACAAACACATATACATACACAAACATACATATACATACACAAACATACACATACATACACAAACACATACATACACAAACACAAACACATACTCAGACACATACATACACACACACATACACACAAACACATATACATACTCAGACACACACACATACATACACACGCACATACACACTCACATCTCCTAAATAGGGCACAGCAACGCGTGCCGGGATCAGCTAGTACTTTCTAAAATCCATGAGTGTCTAATATAAATTTACATTTAAAAAAAAGAACAGACTGCCAAAGGCCTATGGTCCTTGGCCATCGGAGAGAAGAGATTATGCCAGGGTTCAAACTCATATCTTGGGACGTCCATTGTAAACAAAAAAGTAAACAAAAGTGATAGGTAATTTTTATCAATCACCTGAAGCTATATACAAGCGCAACCCTCCAAATTATGACACCCTCTTATAAGGCATTAGCTGCTGAACGGACTGCACCAGAATGAGCTGTCCTGTTTATAAACCATTTCTACACACCAGCCCTTTACAGAGTAAGATTCCAAGAATGCAAATTATCTTGATTTAAAGTGCAATAATTAAGTCTCTCTCTCGGCATTAGTTCGCGAATGAAGATTCTTAGGAAGGACTCATCCCACACTTTTTACAAGCGCATTGATGACTAAAAAGGCCAATCTGAGTTAGGCAAGTCCAGTTGCAGAAAGCACAGCAGAAAGTCCTTGAGTGATGTTGTTTCCAAGTTGCAGTTCTTTCTGCGTTGTTGTTTCTCTTCGAGACCCGTTCGGCGTGTCGTCTCGAAAGAGGCCGCAGCATAATTAAGTACAGTTACATTAAAAGAAATCATTTATATATATTCCGGAACTATTTATGAGAAAGGGGGGCGGGGGCGGTGAAAGGTTCTTGCCATGTTGGTTTCAAAACAGAACAAGCAATTCTTCTGAATGCTATCTTTTCCCAATGAGCTTCTTTTTAAAAACTGATATTTGCCCAATATGGGCAGCATGAATGATAAACACTAAAACAGAAATTTATATTCAGCTATTGACAAAATTTAAAAGAATTTAGCAAAATATCCCAAAACAATAAAATAAAAATGATGAACATGACAAATGCAAGTGAAGTTAGCTATAGCATCACCACTCACAATTTAACATACATCAATGTGACACTACCCTTCTTCAGACATTACCCAGCTCACATTCACAAGCACCCCACTTTCCTGAACACTGAACAAGAGGCTATTTACTCCTATACTCGTTATTTGTTCCTTCATCTCTAAATAAATATCTCAGAAAAAAAGTTTCCCTAGTTTGCATGAAGGCTTTACATGAGAGCAATACTGGAAAATCCAAGCTTTTATAAAAAGCCTC
The DNA here is from genome assembly GCA_030556195.1 of Anolis apletophallus. Classification (NCBI taxonomy): domain Eukaryota; kingdom Metazoa; phylum Chordata; class Lepidosauria; order Squamata; family Anolidae; genus Anolis; species Anolis apletophallus. The sequence goes on from JARBWK010000010.1 coordinate 17,513,769, forward strand.
GATTTTGAACAGAAAAATCTCATCTTCTGGTATGTTGCTATTCAAATGAGGAAAACAAAGATGGCTGAGGCAAGTCTAAAAAGTATCCTGCCCATTATGGTGCATAAATGGCATACTGATAGATCCATAAACTGGATAAAGGAAATCTTTAAAACATTTTCTAGTTGGGTGGTGGTGGTGCTAAACTCACCACCGTGTTCTCCATAACAGAAACTCCTTCAGGATTATCTAAACTGCAACCATTTAGAGAGTTCTTTGGCAAAAGAAACTAGGTTGGACATGCATGTTTTTTATTAAAAAGGCTACTTACCCCTTTGGTCTAACAGTGCAATCCTAATTGAAAGATGTGCTAGCTATCTTCCACTAGCAAAAATCCCCTTATGCTATCTGATCTCAGAGATCTGCCAACAGAATCACTGATGGCAGAACTGTCCTATCTATCGAGTGAGGAATATTGGCAGAAGAGCCAAAAACAGGTTGGTGAATAGGTGGACCGAAAGATGAAATTAAAGCCTCCTTCAGCCCAAGAATGATTGCAATGTTAGCAAAAAGTAGGCCTGAACAAGGATTGCACTAGTCATTTCCAACACACTTCATAACAACTTCAGTTAGAAGAGTGTTGGCTCAGGTATCTCTTGGACAGTCATTGCTCTCTAACATGCAATTCTGGCTTGCTGAGCCTTCTTACCTACAGTCAGTTATTTGCTGCCAATCAACTCAGGTTGCAAGGTTGGAATACACATGCAGCTCTCAACTCCTAACACCCTGAGTTTAGGAAGGAAATTGGGGCTTATTTTAAATGTTCTACACCTTACTTTGTAATTTTGAGTTACTACCATAAGTAGAGACTATTTCTTACCCATCATCCCCTACACTGTTTCTTGCACATTCATATACAGAAGTATATACAATGTGATTAAAACAATAAAAATGTGAGCTTCCTCTGCAGATTTAGAACTCTACATCAGGATAAGTGGGGCTGTGCCTTCAAGTCACCTGTGGACTTAAGGCAACTCCATGAATTTCATAGGGTTTTCTTAAGCATGTAATACTCATGAGTATTTGTTGCCTATTTAAGTCATCTGAAATTCATGAGTTTTCCATAAACCTGCTCTTCTGCAGGCTAAATATCTTCCGTTCTTTAAGTCACTCCTCATAGGGCATGGTCTCCAGACTTTTGATCACTTTTGCTGCCTTTCTCTGGACACCTTCCAGCTTCTTACTATCTCTCTTAAATTGTGTTGCTCAGAATTGGATGCAGCATTCCAGGTGAGGTCTGACCAAAGCAGAATACAAAGGCACCATGACTTTCCTTGATCTAGACCAGTGTTTCCCAACCAGTGTGCCGTGGGAATTTGCCCTCTTCCCCCTCCTAGCAGCTCTTTCTCCCACTTTTCCTCCCCAAAGATCCTCCCCAAGGCAAAAGAAGGGCTCCGTCGAATGCCCGGGCCAGGCCCGCCTTGAGGAAGCCTTCAGGAGCCTCAACTCATCATGGCTCCAGCTCCCATTCAGGGCTAATTCAGCCTCCCGATGCTCCCAGGTTCGCTCACTGCCCAATTCACCAACGTGCAGCTTCCGGCTTTGGCTGTTCTCGCGAGAAATCCAAACCAACGTGAAAACGCCAACTCAATCACTTCCACCCAGTGCGGAGGGAGGCAGCGAAAGAGGCCACACAGATCTATGAAACTTCGGTTTCACACTGAGTGTATAAATACATTTAAATTATATTAACTATATGTATTTCTGTGTTAGAGTGTAACTTTGTGTCATTTTGGTTGGTGGTCTGCCCCAGGATTTTGTAAATGTAAAAAATGTGCTGCGGCTCAAAAAAGGTTGAAAAACACTGATCTAGACACTAGTGTTTCCTCGCTCCTTCGCGGTTTGCTTACCACGGACTCGCCGTTTCGCGGTTTCCCCTGCATGGCCCTCCTCCTCCATGCCTTCCCTCCCTCCCGCTCACTTTGCCTTCTCTTTCCCCTCCCTTCCTCCCTCTGGCACTCATGCCACTCTCCCCTGGCATGAGGGACACTTTCACCTGCGTGGCCTTTCCTCCCTCCCTCCTTGCCTTCCTTCTTCCGCTGCTTTCCCTCCTGAGGCTGTGCGAGAAAGAAGATGCTGGGTCTGAGGAAGAAATGGAGGGACCCGCCGGAGCCGCTGCCCCTTTGGCCAGGTTTTCTTCGGCAGCAGCTCCTGCAGAAGCAGCACGAGCAGAGCGAGAGGGACAAGAGGGAAAGCAGGGGAGGAAATTTCTACACTAAAGGTTAAAGCTGACAAAAATACATCCTCTTTCACTGGTCCATTAACAATAAATCCATGCAAATTTCAGTTCAAAGAAATCTGAAAGTACAGGCAGCCCCCAGGTTACAAACATCTGAGTTACAAACTACTCACAGTTAAGAATGGGACTGAGACAATAGGAAGTAAGAGAAAAGGGAAATTTGCTCCTGAAAGAATTATCATGGGGAAAGGGTGTCTCCACGGAAGTTTTATCTCCAATCTTTTTTCCAACAACAAACTGGTGGGGTTTTTTTCAAAATCCAATCATCACAAGGACAGAAAGTGCAGTGATATCTTCCAAACTGGGACACAGGCAGCAAAGGAAACTCCACAGGAGTGTTAAGCTTTCCTTATGCTATCCAAAGCTAAATATATATGTTTGGCTGGAGTTACACTTTAAAAATGTAACTGTTCAAACTTACATGTAAATGCAACTTAAGAATAAATCCACAGACCCTATCTTGTTCGTAACTTGGGGACTGCCCTGCAATTAAGGCAACTTCTAAGATAGCATTAATTAATCATAGGCCAAAGCTTCATTTCATAACTGATTTTTTAAAGAAAAGTTATTAGCATTGTTTCTTCCTCAAGTCCTCCTACACAACCATCAGTCCAAAGCATTTTAAGAAGAAATACTACAAGCCAAATGTTAATGGAAAAACTTAAGATTATACTAACCGTTCCAAGTATATGATGGTTGCCTAAAGAACTGATCACTGTTCAAATTCAAATTCATGCTTCCGTTCGGGGCATGGGACGGAGACGGTTCTGGTCTCCATCACAGACCAACTCCGCTGCCAGCTCGACCAAGGCGGGTCTGCGCTGCTCGTGTTATTGGACCTCACGGCAGCGTTTGACACGGTCGACCACTATCTATTGATCCACCGCCTGGCCATGGCTGGAGTGAGGGGGACAGCCCTTAAATGGCTGACCTCCTTCCTCCACCAGCGGTCTCAGCGTGTGAGGAGGGGCGAGGTGGTCTCCGAGGGCTCCTCATTAGTTTGTGGAGTTCCGCAAGGGGCCATTCTCTCCCCTCTGTTATTCAACATCTACATGCAGCCGCTTGCACAGCTGGTGCGGAGTTATGGGCTGGAGTGTCACCAGTACGCTGATGACGCCCAGCTCATCCTGAGGATGGAGGGCAGGCCGGGATCCGTCCCCGATAATTTCCAACATTGCCTCGAAGCCGTCACTGGATGGCTGCGAGCCAGTAGGTTGAGGGTGAATCCGGCGAAGACGGAGATCTTGTGGTTGGGCCGCCCGGGCAAGGTAGATGTCCAGCTTCCGACCCTGGACGGTGTGGCGTTATGCCCATCGTCTTCCGTTAAGAGCCTGGGGGTCCACTTGGACTCCCAGCTGACCATGGAGGCCCAGGTCTCTGTGGTCAGCAAGATTGCCTTTTTTCATCTATGACAGGCAAGAAGGCTGGCCCCCTATCTCTCCCGGAACGACCTGGCCACGGTGATCCAAGCCACGGTCATCTCAAGGCTAGATTACTGCAACACGCTCTACGTTGGCCTTCCTCTGTCGGCGACCCGGAAGCTCAAGCTGGTGCAGAACACTGCCGCCCGACTCCTGTCTGGCACCCCAGCAGGCTGCCACATAACACCTGTTTTGCAGGATCTGCACTGGCTGCCAATTGAGCACCGGATCGCCTTCAAAGTGTTGGTTCTCACCTTTAAGGCCTTGCACGGTCTGGGGCCAGCGTATCTGAGGGACCGTCTCACCCCATACTGCCCTTCGAGATCACTACGGTCCGAGGATGCCAACCTCTTGGAGGTACCTTCGGCAAAGCTTGCAAGACTAACATCTACCCGCCGGAGGGCGTTCTCTGTCATAGCTCCCACGCTGTGGAACGTCCTCCCGGCCGGAACCCGGGCCATGAAGGACTTGCTCCCATTTAGACGGGCCTGCAAAACTTACTTGTTTAAGCAGGCCTTCGGTGGGTAGGTCCCGCTCATCCTGGAATTGCGTCATTGCTTTTTATTGTGTTAGTGTTGTTTTTAATTGTTTTTATTGCTCTGTATTTTATTGTGCCTTCGGCTCCTGTGAGCCGCCGCGAGCCTCCGGGAGTCGGCGGCATAGAAGCCCGAATAATAAATAAATAAATAAAGTAGGCTGTGCACAAGTTTCACCCAGAGGGAAACTTACTACACAGCCTGAGCCCTGCCACATGCACCATGGAGGACCTTCTTACAGTGGCATCAAAGGGACTCGAAGTAGCCAGCTTCTGGTTACAATGCCAATTTTTCAACTTTGTGTTTTTTTATACATTAGAACTGTATGCTCAGGCCCTTTCTGGCACGATAAGTAAATACGCAGGAGTTCCATCTCTTATTATTTACATCATTTCTACCCTGCTTTTCTCACTCCCGTAGGGAGACTCAGAGCGGCTACTACTGGGTTGGCTTTCCAAATGCAATAGCTCTTCTCCCCCCGCCCCCAACACCTTTATACAAGCAAAAAGATGAGAATTAAGCTATAGAGCCAGTGAGGCATAGTGATTTGAGTGCTGGATTGCAACTCAGCCATGGAATGCCGCCGGATTACCTTGGGTAAGTCACATTCTCTCAGTCTCAGATTATGGCAGTAGTAAAGAAAAGGGTCTCTGCAAATCAGAATATGTCCCCAAACAGCTGCCATTTCTCATCAGCAAGCACTAACATTGAACAAAACCCACAAAATAAAATTTTAAAAGTAGCGAGGAAAGCCTTAATGTAGGCTGGAAACGAACCTAAATATCCCTCCATTCTTCTGTATGAAAAAGTTAAAAAGTCACACACACTCAAATTAACCATTGTGTTCAGGATCCAATAGCGTATTTCCATTAGGGTCTCCTACTTCTGCCAGAACTGGTAATAGCCCATCCCTCTTGCAATTTTGTTGATCCTGAAGTGCTGTTCAAGAGGGATAAAGCTCTGGTACCACAGAAGAACGCAGCTGCAGTGAAAGAAAGTTTTGATTCCATGGGTTCTGGAATAACAGTAAGTTTGACAGAACCTAGCTTTGTATTTAGTATGCATAAATATTTGAGCATTCCAGGAGTCAAAAACTAAGGCACAGCTTTATTATATGTTCAATGTCAAAGAAAATCAGCACATTATTTTCTAGAACTTCCCAACACTACTAACCAGTAGTATCTTCTCTAAAAAAAACCCAGCCCTGCACTTTAATGTAGTGTTTACAAAATACTTTTTTGTAGAAAAATATTCTAGAAATAAATAACCCAAAGATACTACTTTACCATACAGCAGTCAAGCAGATGCCATTCTGATCTCTGTTCAAAGTGAAAACTGAAATCCAAATATAGTCAAACCTTCAAAACTATAGTTTTGCAAATGATAAATTCTTGAACATCTAGTATTACCTAATAAACAGCTAATACCATGAATAATATGATTTCACATTGAAATTATTGATATTTAACAAGAAGAAACAGGAAGAAAAAATACAGAAAATAATAATGTACGTCTAAATAGAATGAACTTACACAGCAAAGATAAAAATTAACATTCACAATGCTGACAGCTATCAGCTCTCCTGTAAAGGAACACAGAGGCCTCGCACCATAAAAAGATCCAGGATTTTCAAGCATCCAAGGCTTGGCTAAGGGAGCAAGACTGACAGGCAACAGCTGAGGGTATCCTGTATTGATCCTGCAACATCCTGGCATTCCAGAGAGGGTGGCAGTGAAGGAAGAGTTCTGATGACATAAATAAACTCTGAGCCCCTCAAAGTATTAAAGTTTCCCCACATTTATAATATTGTAAGCCTCATTTTTAAAAAGTACCCTATATTTTGTGTTATCAGAACTTCACTAACATCTACAGAAGAACTTGGATTTCATCCCACTTCACCCCAACTGTAAAAATATTCTCAAAGCACCATACATTCCAATAAGTTCTTTTTAATTATCCCACGTGCGATTCCACACACTCTGAGCTTAATAAAACATTAGCAGTGGAATTTAAAAAATACTGTTATGGCTAACAACAGAGAGAATCCCCTACACACATTTACAAGTACTGCAAGACACAACCTGCTCTTGTGCTTTCCCTTGGGGGCTACAAAAACAGATTAAAATAACATACAATCCTGGAACGACCCTTCCCCACCCACTGCTATTTATCTAATAGTTCAAGGAAACACGCATACACCCCTTTAAAAACAAAACCCTAGGAAATGTTATTAAAGTGTTCCCAAATCTCCAAAGGGCATGGCCCCGCCCAATGCAAAGGAAACCCTTCACTTGTTCAGTTTCTAGGACACTTTTTAAGTGTGCACATGTAAAAAGATATTATAGGGCATACAACATATTCTACCGCCATCCCCCCTGCTCCCACACTCCTCAAAATGTAGTACTTTCTCATCCCAATATTGTTTTTCCTACTTAATTGCTCTCATATAATCCCTACAAACACAATTTGCCTTTACACTCATAAATATATAGAGAACAAAAGAAAAGAGCATCAGCTCCTTTTAATATTATGGGGCATACAATGTATTCATGAAGTGGGCTCTTCCATTCCCATTATCCCCTTCACCACACACCAGAAAACCTATTTTCTTCTCGCCCCTTATGGTTTTTCCTAGCCAACCATACAATCCCCCCACACACACTCTTCACTTTACACACATAAACATAAGGTGGTTGGGGCAACAGTCAGAGGCATGTGATGTTTTAATAACCTTGGGTGGGATTGAAAAGATTTTACATCTAATGTAATTTTATTTCCTATATATAGTTCATATGATGCTATAGTATTCTAACTTTAAAACAAAACAGTGTTAAAAATGGAAAACCCTTTGTGACTTTTGGCCCACCTTTTTGGAGAGAAAAGCCTTACCTCACTTAATATTATGGGAGGTACAATACAATAAAGCAGGGAATACAGTGTACAATGTACTCCCCAAAACTTATTTTCTCCATAGATAAAGATATTGAGGGAGGGAAACGTCTTACCTTGTTTAATATTATTTATTTATTTACTGTATTTGTATACCGCTTTTTTCAGCCTTTCGGCGACTCAAGAATATAACATATTTATGAATTCCTCAAACATACCCTAAACTTATTCCCCCTTTTCTCTCCCTATATATAATTTTATTGTGTCACTTCCCTCTTTCTTTCTGTGTGTGTGTGTAGAGAGAGGGGGGGGGTCTTACATGGCTTAATACTATGGGGAATACAACATATTCATGAACTCCTCAAGCACAATCCAAAACTTATTTCCCCCTCTTTGTTTATGTATGTATGAATGTATTGAGGGACAGACAGATAAGCCTTACCTGGCTTAGTATCATGGGGAATACAAGGTATTCATGAACTCATCAAGCACAATCCAAAACTTGCTTTCCCCCTTTCTTTCTTTTTTTTACTATGTATGTATGTATGTAGAGGGGAGGGGGAGAGAGACGCCTCATCTGGCTTAATATTGTGGGGAATACAAGGTATTCGTGAACTCATCAAACTGTCCATATTTATTTTCCCTTTCTTTCTCTATGTCTGTAAGCAAATATATATATATATATATGAGAGGACAGATAAACCTTGTCTGGCTTAATATTATGTGGAATATAACGTATTCATGAACTCCTCAAACACAGCCCAAAACTTATTTTCTCTTTCTTCCTATGTATGTATGTAAATGTGTGTGTGTGTGTGTGTGTATAGAGAGAGAGACAGACAGACAGACAAGTGTTACCTGGCTTAATATTATGGGGAATACAAGGTATTCATGAACTCCTCAAACACAGCCGAAAACTAATTTTCCCTTTCTTTCTTTGTTTTACTAACTTTATTATGTATGTCACTTCCCTTTCTTTCTCTTTCTATGTATGTATGTATGTATGTATGTAAATAAATATATTGAGAGAGAAAGACAGATAAGTCTTACCTTACTTAATATTGTAGCGAATACAAGGTATTCACGAACTCCTCCAACACTCATTTTCTGTCTTTTTTTCTTTTAGTAATTTTATTATGTTTGCCCCCTCCCTCTTTCTCATTTTTTTTCTATGTGCATACATAAATAAATATATAATGAGAGAGGGACAGATAAGTCTTACCTGGCTTAATATTGTAGGGAATACAAGGTATTCATGAACTCCTCAAACACAGTCCAAAACTTATTTTCCCTATTTCTTTTAATAATTTTATCATGTATGTCACTTCCCTCTTTCTCTTCTCTCTCTCTCTGTAGGTGTGTGTGTGTATATATATATATAGATAGTGTGTTTGTAGGTGTGTGTATATATATATATAGAGAGAGAGAGTGAGTTTGTAGGTGTGTGTGTATATATAGAGAGAGTGTTAGTAGGTGTGTGTGTATATATATATAGAGAGAGAGTTTGTAGGTGTGTGTGTATATATAGAGAGAGAGTTTGTAGGTGTGTGTATATAGAGAGAGTGTGTGAGTTTGTAGGTGTGTGTGTGTATATATATATATATATATATAGAGAGAGAGAGAGAGAGAGAGTTTGTAGGTGTATGTGTATATATATAGAGAGACACAGACTGACAGACACATATACACCTTACCTGGCTTAATATTATCGGGAATACAATGTATTTATGAACTCTTTAAACACAAGTCAAAACTATGTATGCATGTGTAATATATATAGAGGGGGGGGGGAGACGGACATATAAGCCTTACCTGGCTTAATATTATGGGGAACATAATATATTCATGATATGTGTTACCTGGCTTAATATTGTAGAAATGCAGCTTTTTCTATATATGTGTGTGTGTATATATAAATAGATAAAGGGGGACCGATAGGCCTTGCCTGGCTTAATATTGTGGGGAATACAGTGTATTTATGGACTCCTTAAACACAAGTCAAAACGATGTATGCATGTATATGTGTGTGTATAGAGAGGGGGGGGACAACGACAGATAAGCCTTACCTGGCTTAATATTATGGGGAACATAATATATTCATGATGTGTGTTACCTGGCTTAATATTGTAAAAATGCAGCTTTTTCTATGTATGTGTGTGTATATATAAATAGATAAAGGGGGACTGATAGGCCTTGCCTGGCTTAATATTATGGGGAACATAATATATCCATGATATGTGTTACCTGGCTTAATATTGTAGAAATACATCTTTTTCTACGTATGTGTATAGATAGATAGATAGATAGATAGATAGATAGATAGATAGATAGATAGAGGGAAACTGATAGGTCTTGCCTGGCTTAATATTGTGGGGAATACAGTGTATTTATGGACACCTTAAACACAAGTCAAAACTATGTATGCATGTATGTGTGTAGAGAGAGGGGGGGGCAAAATGACAGATAAGCCTTACCTGGCTTAATATTATGGGGAACATAATATATTCATGATATGTGTTACCTGGCTTAATATTGTAGAAATACAGCTTTTTCTTTGTATGTGTATAGATAGATAGATAGAGGGAGACTGATAGGCCTTGCCTGGCTTAATATTGTGGGGAATTCAACATGTTCACGAACTCCTCAAACACAGCCCAAAACTTATTTTCCCTCTTTGTTTGTTGTAGTAATTTTTATTCCTTCTTTATCTAAATATATACATTGAGAGGGGGGGGACTAATAGGCCTTGCCTGGCTTAATATTGTGGGGAATACAGTGTATTTATGGACTCCTTAAACACAAGTCAAAACTATGTATGCATGTATGTGTGTGTGTGTGTAGAGAGAGGGGGGGGGCAAAAATGACAGATAAGCCTTACCTGGCTTAATATTATGGGGAACATAATATATTCATGATATGTGTTACCTGGCTTAATATTGTAGAAATACAGCTTTTTCTTTGTATGTGTATAGATAGAGGGGGGGGGGATAGATAGATAGAGAGATAGAGATAGATAGATAGAGGGGATGGATAGATAGATAGATGGATAGATAGATAGATAGAGGGGATGGATAGATAGATAGAGGGGATGGATAGAGGGGATGGATAGATAGATGGATAGATAGAGGGGATGGATAGATAGAGGGGATGGATAGATAGATAGATAGATGGGATGGATAGATAGAGGGGATGGATAGATAGATAGATAGATAGATAGATAGATAGATAGATAGATAGATAGAGGGGATGGATAGATAGATAGAGGGGATGGATAGATAGATAGATAGATAGAGGGGATGGATAGATAGATAGATAGATAGATAGATAGATAGATAGATAGAGGGGATGGATAGATAGATAGATAGAGAGGGGATGGATAGATAGATAGATAGATAGATAGAGAGGGGATGGATAGATGGATAGATAGATAGATAGAGGGGATGGATAGATGGATAGATAGATAGAGAGGGGATGGATAGATAGATAGATAGATAGAGAGGGGATGGATAGATGGATAGATAGAGAGGGGATGGATAGATGGATGGATAGATAGAGAGGGGATGGATAGATGGATAGATAGATAGATAGAGGGGGATGGATAGATGGATAGATAGATAGATAGAGGGGATGGATAGATAGATAGATAGAGGGGATGGATAGATGGATAGATAGATAGATAGAGGGGATGGATAGATAGATAGATAGAGGGGATGGATAGATAGATAGAGGGGATGGATAGATAGATAGATAGATAGATAGATAGATGGATAGATAGATAGAGGGGATGGATAGATAGATAGATAGGGGATGGATAGATAGAGGGGATGGATGGATAGATAGATAGATAGATAGGGGATGGATAGATAGATAGATAGATAGAGGGGATGGATAGATAGATAGATAGAGGGGATGGATAGATAGATGGGATGGATAGATAGAGGGGATGGATAGATGGATAGATAGATAGATAGAGGGGATGGATAGATAGATAGATAGATAGATAGATAGATAGAGGGATGGATAGATAGATAGATAGGAACTGATAGGCCTTGCCTGGCTTAACATTGTGGGGAATTCAACATGTCCACGAACTCCTCAAACACAGCCCAAAACTTGTTTTCCCTCTTTGTTTGTTGTAGTAATTTTTATTCCTTCTTTATCTAAATATATACATTGAGAGAGGGGGGACATATATGCCTTACCTGGCTTAATGTTTGGGAGAGAGGGGGGTGGGCTTTTCTACCAACACAAACAAAGCCCCAAACTCATAGATGAGGCGTGGGTCAACTCGGGCCCTCCCTCAAGGTGTTTGGGACTCCAACTCCCACCATTCCTAACAGCCTCAGGCCCTTTCCTTTTCCCCCCTCAGCCGCTTAAGCGGCTGAGGGGGGGAAAGGAAAGGGCCTGAGGCTGTTAGGAATGGTGGGAGTTGGAGTCCCAAACACCCGTCGGGCCCGAGTTCGCCCATGCCTGGTATGGAAACCCAGAAGGGCTGAGGGAGGGCGAGAGAGGCCTTACCTTGTAGAAGGCCCCGTTGGAGCCGCGCACTTCCACCGCCAGCTCCTCCATGTTGGGGCCGCAAAGGACGCTGGGACGGGCTTCTGGAAACGATCCCCACCTGAGGGGGAGGAGGGAGGAGCGGGAGGGGAGGGGGAAAGGAAGGAAGGAAGGCCAAGCAACCCTCGGGTGCCCCCTCCTCACACCCGACGGGGAGGAGGAGGAGGAGGAGGAGGAAGAGGAGGAGGAGGGAGGGGGGAGGAGGAGGAGCGGCGCAGGCGAGGGGGCGGGGCTTCTTCTTCTCCCTCCTCCGCCTGCCTCAGGCTCTGGCGGCGGATCACAACCGCGGAGGGATCTTCCCTTTTTTTTTTCTATGTCTAGGCCTACCCACCGACCTTCGAATCCCTCCGCTGTGCGCATGCGCTCTCTCCTCGCTCTTGCGCGCGCCCAACGGCAAAGCTCTCCGCGCTTCTTTCTTTCCCTCCCTCTCTCCTTCCTTCCTTCCTCCTTTGCTTCATTCGCCCTCAGGCGGCGATGGGAGGAGGACTGCGTTTCCCTTTACTCTCCACAGTACTACTACTGCTGATAATATTAAATAAATAAATATATTAAATAAATAAATATTAATGCAAATAATAATAATACTGATCTCGGCATTACTTCGCGAACGAAGATTCAGGAAGGACTCATTCCACGTTGATGGCTAAAAAGGCCAATCTGAGATAGGCAAGTCCGGTTGCAGAAAGCACAGCAGAAAGTCTCCTTGGGTGATGTTGTTTCCAAGTTGCGGTACTTTCTGCGAAACAAGATCAGGCACTGTACCTGAGGACTGGAGGGAGGCAAATGTAACACCGATCTTCAAGAAAGGATCCAGAGGTGATCCAGGAAATTATAGACCAGTCAGTTTGACCTCAGTTCCAGGCAAAGTGATGGAAACCATTATTAAAGAAAATATTACTAGGCACATAGAAGAACAGGCATTGCTGAAAGAAAATCAACATGGTTTCTGCAAAGGCAAATCATGTCTTACTAATGTAGCAGCAAATTAGGAGTTATGGAACTCCAAGTGGCAAGTTACCTCTTACCAAAACGGCGGCATGGACGTGCGGGCGCAGGGATGAGGAATCACGCAACAACTTCACTGCTCAACGTGAAATCAAAGAGATTTATTGGTTTAACACCAGCTGGTGGGGTTGCCCACAGAACGTGCTGCAATCAGGGCAAACGGCCCCGGTCATCCTTAACACAAAGCTTTATACCCATCATGGTGGCATCCACAAAAGCCAGCCCTTCTTCACAAACATTTCACAAACATCATTGGCTGGTGTTACAAAACTTTTCATTAATCCAATAAAACATAACATTTTCATTTGCATCACATCTTAATCCCCTCCTATGTGTTAGAACAATGAGCATTTCTATGTTAGTCTTTCTCACAGTGCAACTATCAGTGGCTGGGACTCCTGTGTTCCCAGTTTGCAACATTTGGCTTCTGCAGACTCCTTGCCAGCAACGGAGGGGGCCAAACTCTCTGCTCATGCGCAGTTCTTACCCATTTGGCATTAAGGTAAACAAACCCCATGCTTTGCACTGCTAGACCAATCTAAGCCCCATGTTATCTTACGCTAGGCACGGGATTACTTTGACAAATCACAACATTGATTTGAAGCACCAATCACAGTGTTACATTCACAGAGCCTGTGCCTGCCTGATTCTTGGCACAGAAACCCACTTTTCTAAGCTCTACATGTGTGCAGCATCACTCTCTGACTGTACGCCTGTTGGAAAAGTACCAAAACCGCTTTACTAACTTGATAGAATTCTTTGAGGGTGTAAATAAACACATAGATAAAGGGGACCCAGTCGATATTGTTTACCTTGACTTTCAAAAGGCTTTTGACAAAGTCCCTCACCAAAGGCTCCTAAATAAGCTCTTCAGCCATGGAATCAGGGGACAGGTCTTGTCCTGGATTGGAACCTGGCTAAACTGTAGGAAACAAAGGGTGGTAATAAACGGACATTTCTCTGGGTGGAAAGAGGTGAGAAGTGGCATACCCCAAGGTTCAGTTTTGGGTCCGTTACTTTTAATTTATTCATTAATGATCTGGATGTAGGAGTGAATTCTGAGGTAGCAAAGTTTGCAGACGACACTAAATTGTTCAGGGTAGTTAAAGATGAAACGGATTGTAAAGAGCTCCAGAAAGATCTCTCGAAATTGAGTGAATGGGCAACAAAGTGGCAAATGCATTTTAACCTAAACAAGTGTAAAGTCATGCACATCGGGGCAAAGAACCCCAAGTACACCTACCAATTGATGGGGTCAAAGCTTTCCGAGACAAACCAGGAAAGGGATCTTGGGGTCTTGGTGGACAGCTCAATGAAGATGTCAACCCAGTGCGCAGCAGCAGTGAAAAAAGCAAATTCTATGCTAGGCATGATCAGAAGGGAATCGAAAATAGGTCAGCAAATGTTGTATTACCTCTCTACAACTCGATGGTAAGGCCACATTTGGAGTACTGTGTACAATTCTGGTCTCCGCACCTTAAGAAGGATATAACGGAACTGGAAAAGGTACAAAAAAGGGCAACAAGAATGATCCAAGGGATGGAGCGGCTCCCTTATGAAACCAGGTTGCAACGCCTTGGTCTTTTCAGCCTTGAAAGACGGCGTTTAAGAGGTGACTTGATCGAAGTGTATAAAATCATGCATGGGATAGAAAAGGTGAATAAAGAAAAATTATTTTCTTTGTCACAAAACACTAGGATTAGGGGCACTCCTGAAGCTCAAAGGTAGGAAAATTAGGACTAATAAAGGGAAATATTTCTTCACCCAGAGGGTCATTGGGTTATGGAATTTACTTCCAGAAGAGGTTGTGACAGCTGTCAGCCTGAACAACTTCAAGGCAGGATTAGACAGATTCATGGATACCAAGTGTATCGGTAGTTACTGAAAAGGACATTCAAGTGCCACCTCGGAGTTGGTTGAGGTAGGCAGGATTTCCCTGGGTACTGGTTGTGGGGGTCGGGAGCAGGTCAGGGTTTTGCCCTCCCTTCTGCTCGAGATCCCCGTGTACAACTGGTGGGCCACTGTGTGATACAGAATGCTGGACTAGATGGGCTGAGGTCTGATTCAGCATGGCTCTTCTTATGTTCTTATGTTCTTACCTATCGCCATACACTGGACCGACTATGTGACGAATGTTGCTGTCCTTGAGCAAGCAGGGATCACCAGCATTGAGGCCATGCTATTGAGAACACAGCTGTGCTGTCAAGCTTGATGAAGAGATAGATCACAGATTAGCAAATGCATAGAGTGCATTCGGAAGGCTTCACAAAAGAGTCTGGAGTAACAAACACCTGAGGCAAAGCACCAAAATCAATGTGTAGAAAGCTATCATACTGTCTATTCTCCTTTATGGTTCTGAAACATGGGTCAGCTATCACGAACACCTCAAATGCTTTCATCAGCACTGTCTTTGTTCAATCCTAAATGTACACTGGACCAACTATGTGACGAATGTTGCTGTCCTTGAGCAAGCAGGGATCACCAGCGTTGAGGCCATGCTCTTGAGAACACAGCTGCGCTGGGGCAGGGCACATCTCTAGGATGGAGGACCACTGCCTCCCAAAGATACTACTCTATGGTGAACTCGCCATGGGTCAGCGCAAGAGAGGCGCCCCAAAAAAGAGATATAAGGACTTCTTGAAACAATATCTCAGGCTCGGCCAGATTGATCACCAACAATGGTCCACCCTGGCCCCACATCGGGAGGCATGGAGACATACTATCCACAATGCTGCGGCCTCTTTCGAGAAGACATGCCGAATGGGTCTCGAAGAGAAACGGCAATGCAGAAACAATAATACTGATAGAATATTAATATAATAATATTGATACTAGTAATACTACTCATAATAATAATAATACAACAAATACTTACTTCAGGAAATAAAGGCCGACTGCTCATTGGAGGGAAGGACAGGCGCAGCTGGCTGGGAGTCAGCTGCATTAAGAGCACTACTGACTGAAAGGTCATGAGTTCGAAGCCAGCTAGGGTCGGAGTGAGCTCCCGACCAGAATTGTGTAGCTTGTTGTCGACCTTTGCAGGCCGAAAGACAGTTACATCTGTCAAGTAGGAAATTTAGGCACCACTTTGTGGGAAGGCTAACTGATTTACGAGGGACCGTCTCTCCTCATATGTTCCCCAGAGATCACTACGGTCTAAATATCACCTATTAGAGGTGCCTTCCATCTGAACCTATCACCTGTCTTTGACTCGACAGAGAGCCTTCATACTCTGGAATGCCTTATCAGACGACGTCCGGGCCCTGACGAAGCTCGGCTTTCCGAAGAGCCTGTAAAACAATACTCTTCCATCAAGCCTTTAATACCTAATGCCCCGAGAAATCTATCCTATAGTAACCCAATAAGGGGCAATTACCTTGTTTGCCCTATTGACCTATTGTCTATTGTTAAATTGCTGTTTTTAGTGTTTTATTCTTTTATTGACCATTGTCTAAATTGTTGTTTTTACTGTTATTAGATGTGGTAGTATTGTAAACCGCCCCTAGCCTTCGGGATGGAGTGGTATACAAGTATGAATAATAAATAAATAAATAATCTCCAGGAAGTATGCAAAGAATGAGGAAGCGACAGCTCCCCTGGTGGCCAGAAGCTGGAATGTTAAATAGCCTCTGAGTGTCTGTCTATATATGTGGTGTGCCTATGGCATTGAATGTTTGCCATGTATATGTACATTGTAATCCGCCCAGAGTCCCCTGCGGGGTGAGAAGGGTGGAATATAAATACTTTAAATAAATAATAAGGATAGTAGAGGCAAAGATGAAGTACTATGGACAGGAAAGCTTGGAGAAGAAAATCATGCTGGGGAAAATGGAAGAAAAAGGAAGAGGGGCCGGCCAAGGGCGAGATGGCTGGATGGTATCGTTGAAGGGACTGGCTTGACCTTGAAAGAGCTGGGGGAGGTGATGGCCAACAGGGAGCTCTGGCATGGGCTGGTCCAGGAGGTCAAAGACTTGGAAGCGGCTGAACGAATAGACAACAAATAATTGAGAGGGAGTGACTCACTCTATATTTCCCAGGCAGAACAGGGATTTGAACTCTGGTTTCCACAGAGTTATAGGGTGACCCTATTTGAACTGTGTGGGATTGTGGGAGTTATAGTTTAATGCAGGCATGGGCAAACTTTGGCTCTCCAGGTGTTTTGGACACCCAACTCCCACAATTCCTAACAGCCTGCTCTAGAAGGTTGTTTGTTCCTCTTTCCTTCCTTCCTTCCTTCCAACATCTTTTGTGTTGCAAAGTTATTTTCCTCTCCAGATTTCTTAGGGTCCTTTCACAGAACAAAGTGAACGGCTCTATAATAAGTTCTTTGCCAGAGTTTTGGTTTCCTCAAGCCGTACATATCATTTCAAATCTCAATGATGGTTTTAAGTACTTTCATGAAAATAAATACTTCAAAATAGCACTTCCAAATATGTTGCTATACTTTTATTTACATCAGGAATGTTTGCATACTTATAGCTCATAGTTTTGTGCGCTTTGGGGGCTTTGATAATGTGCTGTTTCTCCTCATTAGCACAATCAAAATGTGCTCTCTTCCAAGGCCCACAGTAAGTGCTTTATTGTAAAAATTTGCTGGTACATTTTATCCCATCCTCTACTGTAATGCAGTCCCTGTGAACTTCTCCAAAATTGAAACTGGGCCTCTGCATGTTTTTTCTGCATGTTTTGTCATACCTAATGCATTGTACTGCTATTATAAAGCTATTAGTAGTGGTGGTGGTGGAGGTAGTAGTAGTACTATATGTAGTACATACAGTACAATGCATTAGGTATGACAAAACATGCAGAAACATACGATGTACTGTTAAGAGGGTATAAATCAGTTTATTTTATGAATTTCAATCATTATCTTATTCTGTTAATAAAACTATTATACTTAACGATTGATTTTCAAGTTTTTATGAAGTGTCACTTATTTTTGTGAAAAATCCCGTAAATGTCCCTTACTTCTCATATCAAAAGGTGGCAACCCTAGAGGCGGGTGACAAATCCACAGTTCCTCGCAGATGGAGAGATGTCTTTTGTGTTGGGTGATCCAATATGTCCATAGACTCCATTGTTCTGGATGGTCTGGCTATCAGCCCTCCGAGGTCCAAATAGAGCCATTTACTTATTGTCGATGCAAATGGATCTGGTTGAGTCCTTTGTTAGGGGATTATCAGCCTAGGAAGTTTGGAAACTCCAAGAGCCATGAATTGCTAGTTCATGAAAAGGTTGCTTTCCTTCATATTTTCTTGCATAGATATACATACATATAGGGAATGAGAAATGGGCAATGGAGCATTCACAGAGTTCATAGGAAAAGAGGGAATCATGCAGGGTCTAAGGGGAAGTCATGTCAGCCCCCCAAAGTCCATAAAAGTCCACAAATTTTGTCAAGAGTTTATAAAAGTTCCC
Organism: Anolis apletophallus; assembly: GCA_030556195.1. Classification (NCBI taxonomy): domain Eukaryota; kingdom Metazoa; phylum Chordata; class Lepidosauria; order Squamata; family Anolidae; genus Anolis; species Anolis apletophallus. The sequence goes on from JARBWK010000010.1 coordinate 17,531,873, forward strand.
ATAATGTTCATAAAAGTTCATAAGAACACATAAGAGTTAATTGGGGGGAGCATGGAAGTTCAGGGGAGCACTGAGTAGTCTGAGTCCATTCATAAAAAAGGAGGAGAGATAGGGGATTATGGGATCATTCCAGCCTGGTGTCCTTGGCAAAACTATGACTTCCCTGACTTTGAACTATCTTTTACAGTGTCGGGGGGGGGGGGGTCACCTCAGAGCACATTTGGAGTCCAAAACACCTGGAGGGCCCAAGCTGGCTCATCCCTGAACTGGATTATCTGAGTCCACATTGCCATATAAGCTGTAAAGGGGCCTCCTTAATAACTTTTGCTAGCCTGACCGCTGTGGAATTATTGCTGAAGCTCTTCTCAATTAGGAACCATTCAATTTCTCCATATTCCACCCTTTGGGTAGCCTCTTGCCCCGAGTAAAGATTGTGCGACACAGCAGTCCTTTAAGAGCAAGCTATAGTTTTTCATTTTTACACCATCATTAGAAGGTATGACCATCAAGTTTGCAGATGACACCCAATTGGGATAGCCAATACTCCAGAAGATAGGAGCAGAATTCAAAACAATCTTAACTCTCAGGACGGCTTGAAGAGAGACTCAACTTCCTAATGTTGTGACCACTTAACACAGTTCCTCATGTTGTGATAACCCCCAACCATAACGGGGTTTTTTTTGCTACTTCATAACTGTAATTTTGCTACTGTTATGAATCGTAATGTAAATATCTGTTACGAGGGCGGATCAATAAGTCCGTGACCTTTTGAATGAAACACAGGTTTGGGGATAAAAAATCATTTTATTTTTCAACGTAGTCTCCTTTGAGCTCTATACCCTTTGTCCAATGTTTCTCCAATTTTTTTATCCGTTCCAAAAAATAAGATTTGTCGAGGTCATCAAAATAGGTATTTGTTTGTGAGATGATTTCATCATTGGAGTCAAATCTCTTTCCAGCGAGCCATTTATTCAGGTTTGGAAACATGAAATAGTCACTTGGGGGCTAAATCCGGAGAATAGGGTGGATGAGGGAGCAATTCGTATCCCAATTCATGGATTGTTGCCATGGAAACGGCACATGTGCACCCTTGCATTGTCCTGGTGCAAAATAACTTTTCTCTTGGCCAAATGCGGTCAGCTTCCCCCCCCCCCCAAATTCTCATTAAATTGACCCAATAAGTTGTCATAATATTCGCCATTGATTGTTTTACCCTTTTGAAGGTAATCAATGTGGATTATACTGCGTGCATCCCAAAAAACAGTCACCATGACTTTATTGTCTGACAAACCCACCATGGCCTTCATTGGCGTTGATTCACATGGAGAAACCCACTGTTTTGACTGCTGTTTGGTCTCTGGTGTGTTGTGGTGGATCCACGTTTTGCCCACAGTTACAAAACGGTGCAAAAACTCTTCCATATTGCAGTTGAACAATGCCAAACACTCCTGCAAAATTGTCACAAGATTGCGTTTGTGGTCGATTGTGAGCAAACACAGTACCCAACTTGCAGAAAGCTTTCTCATACCCAAGTGATCATTTAAAATTGAAACCACTGAGCCATGTGAGATGCCTATAGCTTCCACAATCTCTCGCACTTTCAATCTCTGATCGGCCAACACCATATTGTGAATTTTTTCAATTGTTTCGGGTATAGAGACTTCAACTGGGCGTCCAGAACGTTCGGCATCTTCCGTGCTTGTATGGCCACAACGAAATTCAGTAAACCACTTTTTTACCATTGAAATTGATGGTGCAGAGTCCCCATAGTATTTATCAAGCTTACCTTGGTTTGAATGATGGTTTTTTTCCGCAAAAAAATAATGCTTAATGAGCACACAAAATTCACTTTTTTCCATTTTCTCCTCAAATCACGTGGAAGTGTGCTATCAATGGCTGTCAAACACAAACTAAATGAGGCAGCTTGTTCAAATTTTGACAGGAGTCAACTGACAGATGCCTGTTGACAGGAGCAGTGTTGCCCTTTCAGTTAAGAGGTGGGAAATTCAAAAAGTCATGGACTTATTGACCCTCCCTCAGGATCTATTTCCTCTGGCAAAGAGGTTCCTAAGACCATCGGAAATATGTGTTTTCCGATGGTCTTTGGTAACCCTGCTAAAAATCCCCCTTGCCACCCCCAGGTTGAGAAACGCTGGATTAGAGAGATGAGCCAAAACTAATAAAATGAAGTTTAACAGGGACAAATGCAAGATAGTCTACTTAGGCAGAAAAAATGAAATGCAAAGATACAGAATGGGGAGAGCCTGGCTTGATAGTAGTACATATGAAAAAGATTGTGGAGTCCTCGTGGACAAGAAGTTAAGCATGAGCCAACAATGTCATGCGGCAGCCAAAAAGGCCAATGGGATTTTGGCCTGCATAAATATGAGTTATAATGTCTAGATCCAGGGAAGTCATACTATCCCTCTATTCTTCCTTGGTCAGACCACACCTGGACTACTGTGTCTAATTCTGGGCACCACAATTTAAGGTAGATGTTGACAAGCTAAAATGTCCCCAGAGGCGGGTGACTAAATGCCCTGGAGTATGGTGGAGGCTCCTTCTTTGGACAGAGGCTGGATGGCCATATGTCAGGGGTGCTTTGAATGCGACTTTCCTGCTTCTTGGCAGGGAGTTGAACTGAATGGCCCATGAAGTCTCTTCCAACTCTATGATTTTTTTAATTGAATAATTTTTTAATCATTTTCTTAAAATACATTAGTTCTCTTAGGATACATACATACATCAGTGTTACATATCAATTTACCATTTATTGCTAATTTCCATAGTTCTTTATACCATTCTTCAATTTGTATGTTCATCTTATCTTTCCAGTTCCTTGCTATCAACAACCTTGCTGCAGTTAACAGTTAACTCTATGATTCTATGATTATTATTGTGTAATAATTATTAAAGCATTAGTTGATGTTCTTCTGACATTCTATGGTGCACTCCATTATCCATCATATGTTTGCAATATGACTTTGTTCCCCTTCCTTTCCTGAACCTATCTTAGGCACCTAACATTTCTTGCTCCCTATATGGTCAAAGTCTTTGGTATAAAATTTTAGCATTGCTTTGCTTGCATGGGAAATTAATATAATTTACCTACTAGTCTAGAAATTTTAGTAAAAATGCAGCTAAAAATTGGGGTCAATTTATTAGTGGATTGATGTGAGTACTGTTCCTTAACTATTAACACAAAAGGTACTTCTCTGAACAAAGGAGTAAAAATCAAAAGTTTAGTAGGTCCTGGGAGAAGCTAAAAGAAGCACCGACCTCACATATTCTATCTTCCTCTGACCTTTTTTAATGTCTTGGTAGGAAAATACCCCCTGCAGATAACACTGGTGCTTTTACCTCTCTGTTAAATGTCTCTCAACTTATCCACATGTTATATCAAAATACATTGTTTTGTCTTCAAAACCTGCCCTTAACTTATATGTGAGGTCAACCTATACATTAATATATAAGCTACTTAAATGTCCAGTGTCCCCTCTTTAAGATTGCATTATATTAAGTATTTCCCATCTGTGGGCCATTGTTTTGTTTGCATATTCATTGGCATGTTTTTGTTAAAATTTGATATTATTCTGTATCATGCCTTCCACTTTCCATGTGAAAAATCCTCCACCCTGTGCAACTGTGGAGCATAATAAACAACTCCGCACCTGTATGCTTGTCCACAGTGCCCTGCCTCATGTACAGAGAAAGAATTGTTTAAAGCTACAGACAATGCAGTCACTGTTGCCTGGTTTTGGTCAAAACATATTTAGCCACTTGTGTTCCTTCTATTTTTATCAGTTTTATACTTATGTCTGCATTGCTTTTGGCATGAAATAAATAAAACTTTCCTTGTTCATATCATGTGTGTTGAGTAGCTTCGGACTTTGACTGCTGAGCATGACAACTGAAGTGGGCCTACGTATCCTGAAAGCACCAAATCCTGTGTGATCTTAGAAGCTAAGCAGGGTCAGCTCTAATTAGCATTTGAATGGAAGATCACCAAGGAAGACAGGGTGCTATAGGTTAAATGTCAGAAGGCAGTGAAAAACCACCTCTGAATATTCCTTGCTAAAAGAATGCTGTGAGATTAATATGATCACAATAAGTTGACAGGCAACTTGAAGGTGCACTCACACACACTACCCATGAACGAGAGACCCTTTTATTACTAGCCTGGCAACTTGAAGGCACATACCTGCAAAGGGGCTGCAGGGGAAAAAGCGGGGGGGGGATGATAAAGTTTTTAAAGTTCTGCCAAAGATTAAAAAGCATTTAATGCCTTTAAAAGTTATATATAATTGTTCATGGGCTTTTTTGTTGCTTTACTCTTCCATTTTCTACCTTTTCAGATTTCCTTTTTGTTGCACTGACCTGTATTGCCTTTTGTCCCGCGCTTCCTCATTGTCCGGCTCATTTCTGCTTTCTCGTATCTCTCTTTTCTCCTACTCTCATTAGTCTCCTACTGGCTTAGCTTTATTGATAACGTTTTAATATATTCAGTGTATAACACTGGCCATTTCTCTCCTACAGACTTCACTAACATTTCCTCAACTGGAGAGAGAATTTTGTTGGATACACTAATTCTGCATAGGAGGAAGAAAACCTTGGTAATACAGAGAGAGACTGAAAACCCAGCAGGCATTTGTACCACGCTCCATTATTGTTTATGGAACGTGGTACAAATTAGTCTGTGGCAAAGAGTATCTGTGAAATTGGAGACATTTTAACATAATTATAGTCCTATAGTTTTTATAACATAGATAGAGAAAGAGGAGAAAGAAAGGAAAGGAGAAGGGAAGAGAGAAAGAAAAAGGAAAAATGATGGGAGGGAAGGAAAGAAAGAAAGAAGGAAGGAAGGAAGGAAGGAAGGAAGTGAAGGAGAGGAGGGAAGAGAGAAAAAGAAAGGAAGGGGAAGGAAGAAGAAAGGAATGAAGGAGAAAGGGAGAAGGTGTATGGGGGAAATGGAAGAAAGAAAGAAAGAAAGACCCTCAAAGACAGCCTGCCTATCATTGTGAGAGTGTTGCCAAGAAGACATGGTGAGGTAGGTCTTCTCAAAGTTGGAGAAGGGAGAAAGTAGGTTCGCAGCGGTCCCAAGCAACACCAGGTATATACACTAGTAGTCTAGAAGTTTATAATGTGAAAGGACCTAAAGAATGGCACCAGTGTTCAACTATGGGCCTTTGCCGTAATGTCTGGTCATCATTATCTCTGTTACAACAGGCTTCATATGGTCAATATTAATAAAGAAATAAACTGTCCATGCTGGGCAGCAGGTTCTTTTTTTAATATGTCTTTTCCAGAATTAGCCCTTGACAGGGTTAGGAACACAGGACCTAGTGAAAGTGCTAAACCAGGTATAGGCAAACCCAGGCCCAGGGGAGGGGGCTGGATATGGCCCTTTGGGGTCTTTTCTCAGGTCCTCCTCTCTCTCACCATCCTATCAGCAAGAGGACGCAGTGGCCCGTCGCATCCTCATGCAGAGAGGAGGGTTGGGGCAGGCACATGCAGCTTCAGCACCAGCCATGGGCAGAGCCACTTCCTGTCCTGCCGCTCCTTGCTGGCATGCCCTTCTCCTTCTGAGCCTCTGCCATCTTCTTCAAGGGCACGTTCCCCTCTGAAAGCTGCTCCAAGAGTGTACCTTCTCAAAGAAGGAGCAGGAGGGAAAGGGAGAGCCCTGGGCAGCTGCCTGCTGAAAGGAAGATTTACATGCCATGCATGCTCTCCTTCCCTCCTGCTCCTGCTCTGAAGATGTTTAGCTGGGAGAAGAGAAGGTTGAGAGGGAACATTGTCCCATTGAGGTGGGGGGGAACTGATTTTCTATTGTTCTAGGGACCAGGGCACAAAGGAGAAACAGATTCAAAAAAGATTTGACTGAAAAGATTAGGAAGAACTTCCTGGGGGTAAGAGCTGGCATAGGCTGCCTGGGAGTGTTGTGGAGTCTCCTTCTCTGGAGGCTTTTCAGCAGAGGTTGCCTATTGGGAGCTGTTGATTGTGCATTCCTGCATGGCAGGGGGTTGGACTGAATGGCCCTTGGGGGTCTCTTCCAACTTTAGGATTATATTTCTTCAGTAGGCAATACAGGGTCTAATGGACATACTTTTTCTCTCCCGTCCACCATCTCATCCTGACCAAGGTCACAACCCTTCTGGGATCCCATCTTTCCTTCACCCTCCCCTTTCAGGTGCTTCCAAAAGAGAAGAGGAAGGGGAGATCTTCCCCCTTCAGCTGCCTCTCAGCTTTCTCCCCTGCTCCCATCGAAAAGCGGAGAAAGAGAAAGCAAGAGTGACAGGAAAGAAAAGCTCTCTTCCTCACTGAGCAACCAGTCCTCTTGGCAGGGAGGGAACTTGGGGAGAACTCCCTTTCTCCTGGCCCACCCCCTCTGCACTGGGTCACAATGCAGCCTCCAAGTTAGAAAGTTTGCCCATACCATGAAAAAGGGGATTGCTGTTCTTTCTTTTTTTTCTTGAATAAACACCTCTCTAGGAACTTCTACGTTTTTCAGCCTAACTCAATAGTTCACTTCTTCTGGAAGCTGTCCATAGAATCATACTGGAAGAACTAGAGATTCCTAGAAATCTCTACGTCCTCTAGCATGGCTGGAGAAAGTTGACCATAGAATGATACTAGAGGACTTAGAGATTCCTAGAGAAAACATTTTAATAAAATCTGAGTAATCAAATCTTCAAAAGTCAAAATCGCAAATGTGGAAGGATGACCGTGCATCACATTGCCATCAATCACAAATGAAATGAAATGTAGATTTCCAAATCAAGTGAGCTTCATGCACAATTGGAGTAGGATTAAATGTTGGAAACATAGAGATAGCAATGGCAAAGATGCACATACATTTGTGTACTTATCCTTAAAACTGGACTTTTTCAATATTCTACTTATGTCTGTTATGTCACATCCTGATACATATGGGTGTTAACTATAATGGAATCAAGCCACATGTACTTGAACTTATCAGTTTTATCTCACTGAGGTCAGTTTGGGTTGATCCAGATGGAGACTGCAATAATCCTTTTGCTAGCTTGTTTGTCAGCATGAACTGTCTTCTGCTACAAAACATGATACAAGATTCTTATAAATGCTTCCAGATTTTATCACTGTTTAAGGTTAATTAAAACAACCTTAAGTAATAAAAAAAATAATCATGTACCATGGGGGAAGCACATTGTTTAAAAGTCAAAGGCTTAATTTTCCCCAGGTGTTTCCATCTTTGTTCAAAATGTTTCATTTTATTCCCAGTTTTGGTATTATTTGTTGGCAAGGCCTCCCGTGTCAGATTCCTTCTACACAGCTGAATAAAACCCCACATTATCTGCTTTAAACTGGAATAAATGGCAGTGTGGACTCAGAACAAAGCAGATATTGTGGGATTTTCTGCTTTGCTATTCTGGGTTATATGACTGTGTGCAAGGGCCCTCGGATAGGCTTTTGTCGAGGAGCCAGAGAGAATGTGCCAAACAGCTGAGAAATCAACTGGTTTTCCATAAGTGGGCTTTGATATTGTTAATTGCTGTCAAGTTGATTTGAACTTATGTTTACCAGATGAATAAGAGATCTCCAGGCAAACCGATCATAAGCAGGACTGCTCAGGATTGTGGCTTCCTTGAATTTATCCATCACTAATGTGGTCTTTCTCTTTTCTTAGTTCCGTCTACCCTGCCCAGTATTATAGGCCACACTTCAACACAGCAGCAAAACACTTGAGAAACATTTTTCAAGAATGAGAGAAGTCTACTTTTAAAAAGAAACAGATTGGATACAGATTGAATACCCAACACATTAGTTCTCCATGGTCTAAATGGGGACTTAAGAGTACATCCACCTACTTTAAAACTTGAGTTTTCACATATCCCCTAACTTTCCACTGTGCTGTCTAATTGCAATTATAAGAACACCCTTGATTTTAAAAGATGGAAAAGTATGATGTTCTGCTACTTCTCAGACTATCAGATGCCAGGCATAAGCTTGGGACATACTCCATTTATGTTGGCTGTACTGTTTTATGTTACTGTTTCTGCGTTTTTTTGTATTTTATGTGTTGCATCTTTGAGTGCCTTGTAAGCTGCCTCGAGTCCCTCTGGGAGATGGTGGCACAGGGTATAAATAAAGTTTGTTGTTGTTGTTGTTATTGGAATCTCTGCAGGCAGTTTTGAAGTTACACTGTAAGTAAAATCTTACCCTTGTATAAGTACTAGGGTTAATAGGCATTTTTAAAATTTAGGCATTTTGCTTGCAACTTGATGCAATATATACAGAATTGATATTGCAAACCATAATTTGTCTCTTGTTATAATTTTTTTTATTTACATATTTTCCCTTTCCTTCCAACATAAACTTGCCAGTACTGTATTTCAATAGGAAGCGTGGCCCTGCTTTTGGTTGACAGGATGGTTAATTAGGATTGTTGTTGTTATGTGGCTTGAAGTCAACAATAAGTTTAAAGTCTAGGGTGGGGTAAATGACCTTGGAAGGCCTTAGTCTGGGGAAATTCTGCTTCATAGCTTCCCTTCCAAGTCTGATTTCTTGATTACAATCTTCATTTTGATTTATGACTCAGCGAATTTATAGGAAGTCTTTTAATCTTGTGTCTTCATCATCCACTTTAAAGTTATGTATGTAAATCATCTGTTATCATAATTTTTTCTTAATGTTTGACTTTAAAACCACAGGTGCATTTTCATCCTTGACTTTCCTCAAATAGCCTTTGCTATTTTCTACTAGCAGCATGGTGTTATCTGCATGTATTTAATTGTTGGTGTTCCTGCCTCCCATATTTGATCTGAACTGCCATATAATGCAGTTTTAAGGGGAATTTAACTGCACTGAATTGGATTATTTGAGTCTACACTGCCATATAGTTCAATGCAGTTCAATTGCATTCTGAATCTGCATTATATGTTAGTGGAGCATTATAGGCTACTATGTCGATTTTTCTGATCCCTGCATTGAAGAAACTAATACGAAAGGATTCTGCTGATGGAGAGCCAAGGGTAAGCCACAAATGAAGTCTAAAGAAATAGTGGGATTGGCACCAAAACCTCTGTGTTCTACATGCATAAATCTGTCATACGGGCACATTTGATTTGACATTTGACAAGAGGAAACTATGATAGTATGTGTCCATACCTGGGCATGACAAAAAAGTCCTCCTGAACCCTGCAAGTATTCCTATTGAGAAGCAATTTCGAAATCTCCACATATCTCTCTGTTTGAATAACAGGTACAACAAGGGCTGCAGCCTGATGTAATTTAAACATCCCTTAGTTTCATTGCTGACTTTAAAAAAAACTGATCAATACTTTTTTAACCATAAAGCAACCCCAACTTAAACTATCTCAATGTCTTCAATAGGAATTTTCATCCAACTGTATTTTTTAAAATAAAACTTTGTTATGATTGATTGCTCCCCCCGCTTTCTTTTGAACACTGCTTCTCAGAAAGCTCTGTGTGATTTTTTTAGAAGATGGGTTTTAAACAGTGGTGAAGACAGATGCATATATTGAACTCAAAGAGACTCTATTTAAAAGACATTTGCCAGATCCCAGGCCTCTGGTTGGTGATGCCCATTCAAGGATACAGAATCCATCAGCCACATTATTATTTTTACATCTGAACTTTTATAATATATATATATGTGGCAGATAGACTTGAAACTTACAGGGTCATTTGCCCAGCATGTAATGGAATGTCCTGAGTTACAGATTCTAATTAGCTCAACCATCTTCAATAGGCCTGTACCACCAACGCTGTCTTACCGATTTCCACTTGGCTTTATCTGTTTCTTCTTTGTTGCAGCTGCAACCTGATCTTATCAATCCTTTGATAAGAAATATTTCAATTACCCTGGGGAGAAGCTTTCAGCTTTATGAAGCATTGAAGTCTTCTCCATTTGTTCTTCTGTTGAAGAGCACTTCAAAAGAAGAGTTTGGGAGGAAGTAATCTGATAAAATTAGGATAAAGTCTTGTGGACTTTTGCTGTGGATTTATTCTCCCTTGTAACCTGAGCTGAAGAATCTGCCAAATCAGTTAAGAGAGATACATTTATTTAACTCTCAAAAGGGGGAGGGCGGTGTGTGTGTGTGTGTGTGTGTGTGCGCACACGCCTTAATGCTTGATGGCAAACTATATCTTTCATGTCAATACTTTAAATGAAAAGAGATTTTAGGAATCTATAATTTTGAGCACAGGATTGCTTAACTCTTAGTATTTTCCCTTTCGAAACCTCTCCCCATCACCAACACAGCATTTCCAGTATTGGGGGCAGGTGGAAGGTAGCAGGAAAAAGGCTGAGAACCATGACACAAATACACACACTACTCTTCCATTCACAACTTACGTATGTTGCTGAGGTCAGTTTTTACCTAAACTAGAACAAGGGATGCGCACACCATTTATCCCTCTTCTTCCACTATTTTCTTCCCAAAGGATAGGGAATGTGTAGTCTTCTAGATACTGTAGTTTTGAAATACAGTCCCCAGCACTCCTCACTAACAGAAATACTGGCCAGGGTTGTTGGGTGACACAGTTTGTCAACAACTGGAATGCTTAAATCTTCCCCACTGCTCTGTTCTGCAGACTGGCAGGAGGAAGGTCCTCCGTATCACTTGCTATTTCACCTTTTTAACTGTAAGCATCAGGGACTGACTGAACCTGTGACCTTATGTCCACAGAACACATCCTCTGCTACTAAACCTGTCACATTATAGCTGGCCACCTTTTCTCTGGTCATGCATAACCTCTTGCAGTGGGTTTAGCTTGTTGTGTGCCTTCAAGTAATTTAGGATCTACACCAACCCTAAGGCGACCCTACCAAAAGGTTTACTTGCAAGGTTCAGAGGTTTTCCTTCCTCTGTGACTGGTTAACTTTTTAAAAAGGAGGGCCACAAAGCAAGGATTTGAATGCTGTTCGCCAAAGTCATAAACCAACACTCAGGCCACTACACTACACCAGCTTTATACAATGGGTTTATCTCTCCAGATCTTGCATGCACAAGCCAGTACACCGGGAATGTGCACCGGGAATGTGGCGCAGCTGGCTAAGTGTCAGCTGCATAAGATCTCTCTGACCAGTAGGTCGTGAGTTCGAGGCCTGCCTGGGTCGAGGTGGGTGCTTTACCTTAAGTGTAGCCTGCTGTCAATCTTTGCAGCCCAAAAGACAGTTCATTTGTCAAGTAGGAGATAAAAGGTACCACATTAAGTGGGGAGGCAAATTTTGACTGATTTATGAGGCCATAAGAACTCCAGGATTCTCTGAGGAATGCGGAAGAACAACAAAGGGACGCTGGAAAACACTGAGAGAGATGAGGAGTGCGTCAGCTCCCCCTGGTGGCCAGAAGTTTGCCTCTGTTCGTCTATATATGTTCATCTATATATGTTCATCTATATATGTCTAAATATGTCTATATAGGCTGTCTATATATGTTGAACTGCAGGGATTGTCTGCAAGTATGTGTACTGTAATCCGCTCTGAGTCCCCTTCGGGGTGAGAAGAGCGGAATATAAATAAATAATAAAATAAATACAGGCAACTGAAAACTGTAGCATGAGGGTCTGATGTATCTCACTGCCATCTTATCTCACCATATTGTCTTCCCTAAAAAAGTTAAGACTGTAGTAAACATATGCCAAAAAAATCACTGGAGGCACCTTGATGCAGCTGGGGATCTCCTCCCAGCTGGGCAGGGAAGCTCCAAGACTTCCAGTGGTTTTGTATAGGCAGTCTGAGGAAGGAAGCTCCAGGGGGCTGTGCCCACCCCCGATGTGCAGTGATGGAATGTGGTAGACAAAGGAATGTCCAAAAGCCTACTTGACAGGATTATGTAGATACCACTGTCCGTAATGGGAGTTGTTGTCCCAGATATTGTCCCATGCCAAGACAGCACCCAAGATGTATTTTCGGTGATGGAATCATAATTACAGTTTTGCCTTGGACCTTTATCCCACTGGTGGTTGGGAGTCCCAAAGGGGAACTGGCAAGAAGGTGGTATCAGGACTCCCGCTGTGGTCCAGGAAGGTCTTTTGTCACATAATAATAATAATAATAATAATAATAGAAATATAAAATAGAGAATAGACTTTGTGTGATGTTTGGTGCCAACCATCTATAGAAGGGGGTTTGAGGAAGAGGGGCTTCACAATAGCTCATCAGTAGCAGGAAGGGTCATTGGTGATATTTGTGGTATATTTCAACTCTTTCACTTATGTGCACATTCGCAGAAGAGAAAAATAAGAAAACATGGAGAAATGCACAGTAGCGAGGGAATGGATGCATGGTAGTAAAGATTGGGGAAATGGAGGTGCTTGGGTTACTTTTGTAGCCATCTGGCTGGCTATGGAAAGGGAAACTAGTTGGGCAATCTCTGCTAGACTTGTGGAGATCAGCTCCAGCAGACCAGCGCAGATCAAACAGCTGAGCTGGGAGTGGGAGCCCGTACACAGGGGCTCAGGGGCAAGAAAGTAGGGGTGCTGCTGGTCCTGGGGAGGTTTGGGGAAAGGTGGTGGAACTGAAGCCGTTTCCAATTAATCTGGCCCTCTATCCTTGGGGAAACTATCGTTTCCACGGGTGAACTATATCTCTCTTTTATTAGGGGTGGTTGGAGGTCTTCAATATCAAAATTAACAGTGAGATTTTTCTATATCATTACACATACACACATACAAATACATTTATTTTATTATTTACAGTATTTCTACCCTGCCCTTCTCAAACTCAGGCAGATATAGGCATCCCCTGCTTTTTGACAATTTGTTTTTGAACATTCTGCTGATCCAACAGATTATAGCCATGTTCCACACTTTTGATCCCTGACCTGCTCCTTCTCCCATGGGTTGCTGCTTTTATATAATGCATTCTGAAACTGCATTATATGGCAGTGTAGATCCAACCTCAGAGGGAGAATCAAAAATGGGTTGCTGCTTTTATGGTTTGCTGTTTTTTTAATCTATCTCAGCCATCTAGTGTTTAGTCTGATATTAGCAAGCTAAAAAAAACCCCTGGATTCCACTTTTATTCCAATTCCATTTTCTTACATTGATGCAATCCCAAAAAAATATCAGCTAAGTGGGAGCTTCCTGAATTTTAGTTTATTTATTTACTTACTCTATTTATATCCCGCCTTTCTCCACATGGGAACTCAAAGTGGCTAACAACCACAGTTCAGTCCTCCCAAGAATAAGTCTATATGCAATTTATCTTAAGAACACTTTGAAGTCAGTTGAACCGAAACTATGGAGGGGATTTTAAAGGACTTGTAAGAGTCTTAATTTTTAAGATTGATTGAAAGATAATGAATGGAAGACATAACTTGTGCTATCTCTGATTGTACCATCCTCCTGACTTCCCCAGGTGGTTTGACGGAAAGGTCTATGCTCTTAGTTATTCTGAGAGTAGGGTTTCTGCTTGGGAAAGGGGAATAGGCAGATGAGCTTGAAAAGCATTTTTTTCCTGTGCTTGCTGCACAAAAGTCTGAAGTAGAAAGGCTTGCCACAGCATTGTGAGTCAGAGTCATCCCTAAGTAAGCAACAGTCACAAAGGGATTTTGTTGGTAATATTTGCATTCTGCATATCCTTTGGAGCTCATTTCCTTCAGTGTTTTAGATTTTGGAACATAGATGACGGAGATGACTGAGATATGAGTCACAGAAGGATAGGACAGGAAATAATTTGAAGTGCCATCTAGTCTAGTCATCACCAGTGCAGAATCCAACATCTGTTTGGAAATGTGCAATGAAAAAGAGTTACCGTATTTTCCGGCATATAAGACGACTGAGCGTATAAGACAACCCCTAACCTATCCAGTTAAAATATAGAGTTTGGGATATACTTGCCATATAAGACTACCCCTCTTCCAATGCACACCAAATAAAACATTTAAAAGCATCAGATTTGATTTCAATATGATAATTTTCTTATTACTGTACCTCCTTCTCTGCCTCTCAGATCTCGCATATGCGCACCTGCACTGCTTCACTGCAGTCTTCAGGAGTGAGATCTGAGAGGCAGAGGAGAAGGTATGGGCCAAGAGGTGTGTTTTTCTGATCCCAGAGCTACTCTACCTATTTTTTTTTCATACCCCGGGCGCCCCAGACACCTGCAGCTTGCTCTGCCCTTCACTTACACCTTCCCAGTGAGGCGCCCCTTCACCTCACCATCGGGACCGTATTAAGTCCACGAATCCTGATGAATGGATTTTCTTCTATCGTACTTGTACAGCATCACCCTTAATGCTTTCATACGGTTGCTGCATATGGCAGAGATGCAACCACTGCCATTTTTGAGCTCTCCCCGCCATATGTGGCAACCACAGAGTCTCCAATCCGGATTGGAAGTTTCAGCACCCGCTCTATAAGACGACCCCCAGCATATAAGATGGCTCCCGGTGTATAAGATGATCCCTGGTGTATAAGTCAACTCCCACGTATAAGACGACCCCTGACTTTTGAGAAGATTTTCTTGGGTTAAGAAGTAGTCTTATATGCCAGAAAATACGGCACCACTTTCCAAGTGACATTATTATAGATTATATAAGCAAAAAAATCATTTTATGCATTAGTATGTTATGCAGAAGCCCTTTGTCTTGAAAATGAAAAAAAATGTACTCATAATGATAATAAATAAATCAGCTAATATAGAAACCATTTTTAACTGGGACAAATTCCTAACAACAGTTGTAAAAAAGAACCAAGAGATTGCAGGAAAAATGTATTGTCAAAGGCTTTCATGGCTGTACGTTTTTCGGGCTGCATGGCCATGTTCCAGAAGCATTCTCTCTTGACGTTTCACCTGCATCTATAGCAGGCATCCTCTCATACATTATCCCATACAGCCCAAAAAACTTACAGCAACCCAGGTTGCAGGAAAGTTTGGCACTTTTACATTAGCAAGGTATCCAAATATAGCCATGCCCTTTTCCTTCCTTATTTAGATTTTCCTTTGTTGTTAATTAGGATGTATGGGACTCTCCCTGGAAAAGAGAAGGAAGTCCATCTTTTGCTGCTATTTGTTTAAACCAGAAAGAGACCTGAATTTCCCCCAAAGTTTTGCTTCTGCGTAATTGATATGTTTTCTATAGTCTTGATTTTTCTATTTACTATTAATTCTTTGGGAATTTCACCAAAATATTATTGTTTCTCTGGCCTTTGGGCTGATTTAAGAATGTAAGAACAACAATGTTGGATAAGATTGAATAATTATAAAGGGAACCCCACTAGCAGAACAACTGCACCCTTAATCTTCTGTATAGTTTGGAATTGGGAGGAAGTATAGGGAGCTCTCATACTATCCCTATATGGTTTTTTATATGCTTAAGGGATGCAAAACACAGTTAATGAAGCAGGCTTGCAGCAAAAAATAACAATAATGTTGCTTTCAGTACTACAGTTTCTCTAGCAGTCAGGACAACGTTAACTCACACTGTAGAGATAGATAAAAATGTTTCCATTGTAGAATACCTAGCAAAGTTTTCCTTTATTAGTATGGAGTGAAGCTCATAAACCCCAGCCTGATAAAGTGTTGGCAATTTCTAAAGTAAGGAGAAGGAATACTGAAAGATGTCGGAAGCCGATGCCCACGGCCTTGGGTTTGGCCCGCGGGATCCGGACTCCGGCATAGTCATAACATAGATACGGCAGCTGTGGTCATGAGAGGGAACTAACAGCAAGTTCCCATGGGAATGCGGGGATGTTTATACTGTATGCGTGTTGAAGGGTATAAAACCCGGGTGTTGGTGATGGGCTGTATTCTTGGCTTTAAATGTATTGGATCCTGTGAATAAAACTGTTGTACTTCACGACTTCGGGGAAGGCAAAATGGCGGCCACAGCAGGATCTTGGAGCTCCTCCTGACCTCCAGGTACCTGACCCTTTCCCTCAGGCAGGGGGCCAACGGGACCCCGCGAACCGACGGGTCGAGGTTGGTTCGTGGCTGCTCACCTACTGTGGTACCGACCAGTGTGTCCCCCCCTCAAGGGAGGGCACGGGAGTCGGCGCGCAGAGGGGGCGAAGCCGCCGAGAAAAGGGGCGACGCGGAAGCGTCAGAAACGGCCGACCGCCTTCTTTTTTTAATTGGAAAAGAAAGAAAGAAAGTGTAAAGAGGGTGAAGACAACGTGGAAAAGGAAGCAGGCTCGACGCAGTCCGACTCCCACCATAGGAGACTGGAAAGAACGAAGAAGAACGAAACGAGGAAAAGAGTCAAGCGACTATTGAAGAAGTAAGCTACCTTTTGTTTTGGCTCCGAAACCCTACTGGAAGAGGCGCTCTTGTCGGGGCTTTTCATCTTAATTTGTTGATTTGTTGGTGTTTTCCTCGTCGCGGCAACTCCGGGCTAGAGGCAACGTCTCCTTTAAGAGAGAGGCCGCGAGCCCACGAGCGTCAGAGCAAAGAGGGGAGGACGAGCACGCCGCGTTGCGTCAGCTGGCGTCGTCCCGTCGGCTCGTGTCAGCTCACGGAGGAAGCGAGTGGGCGTGTAGGACGTGAGAGAAGAGGGAGGCGCGAAGGACGGGTCGGGACGAGACGACGCAAGGAAGAACGTAAGGAAGAACGAAAGAAGGCGAGTGACGCGGGGATACGAGTGACGCGAGCGGCGGGTCCCGCTGGGGCCGGCAAGCAGGTCAACAGCGGGAGGAGTCTCGAGGGAGGGAGCCAAACGGCCCGAGAGTCGTTGGTTCTCACAAGCAATAGCCCGGTCAGCCGAGGGAACGGGAGAGCTTGAAGACCCTCTACGAGGGATTAAAGCCCGAAGAAGATCAAGAAACGGGGGGGATAGCAAGAGCCCGGTGGGCCTGGGAGAGGAAAGAAGAGAAGAAAGAACCTTAGGGTACGCACAGTACGTTCTCACAGTCACCTCCCCAGGAAAATCGGCCCCCCTTCTCCCCCCCTCTTTTCAGTGGAAATATCGGACTGGCGAACCACCCAGGGAAGAGGATGGAGAAATACATGAATGCAACAAAATCAAACAAAACCCCAGCAGGGGCAGCGACAAGGAGAAACTCCCTCCAAGGGGAGATCTCGGGTAGAGACTTAATTGCGGAGATTCATAAGATGAAGGAGGACCTTCAGGGCCAAATCCAGGAGAACAGCCGGCAGATCCAAGTAAAAATGAAGGACATGTTCAAGGAAGAGCTTCGAAACATGAAAGAGGAATTAAAGGAGGAGTTGAAGGAAGAACTATCGGGGATGAAGAAAGAGATGGTTGGGATGAAACAGGAGCTCCAATCAATGAAGAAAGAGGAGGGCATAACTAAGAAGACACTAAAGAAAACAGAGGAGAGAGTAAGCAAAGTGGAAGAGCTGAGTAGAAGGCTGGAAAGACAACAAGAAAGAGCATCGATAAAGGAAACAGAACTACAATTGAGGTATAGAAATATAGTAGAAGTGGCCTCCCAAGATTTAAAGGAAACAATCGCGGAGATCTCAGCGGAGATTGTGGCTTCCTCGATGGAGCAGATGATCCAAGATATCGATCGGGTACAAAGGATAAACTCATTTTATGCGAAAAAAAACAAATTGCCAGGGGATGTCGTGGTGACATTCAATAGAAGATCTACTAGGGACTTAATTCTACAAAACAAATCCAGCAACCCACCAAGGTTTAAAGGACGGGAAATAATAGTATTGAAAGAATTCACCCCTGCATCACTGGCCAAGAGGAAGAGTTATTACTTCCTCACAGACGAATTGAAGAGGAACCAAATTAAATTTAAATGGGAGAGGATGGAAGGTTTTTCTGTTTTTTTTAAGGATGTGAAAAGATGGATAACGACGGAGGAAAAGGCAAAGGAGTTTCAAATAGAACTAAAGGCCTTCCTGGAGACCAAGAGGAAGGAGGAGTCTAGACAACAACAAGGAAGACCAAAAGAAAAGGCCAATTTAGATAAAGCCGATCCGAGTCGTAAGCATGATCCTAGAAACGAGAAGGATCATAGTAAACAGGACAAGAAAAGGCAGAGGCCTAACTCCTCGGAGGATAAGGAAGACTCTTCTGTGGGAATAGACAAGGAAGTCGAAGAGTTGATTGATTTTGGTGATGGTGGTGACAATATTTTTGAATAATGTAAATGGTTTAAACTCTGTGAATAAAAGGAACTTGATTTTTAATCAGATTAAGAAAGGAAATTATGATTTGGTAGCGCTGCAGGAGACCCATACCTTACAGAAACACGCATCGCACCTAAGCAGAAAAGATATGGGGAAAGCTTTCCATTCCCTAGCCACGGAAAAAAAGAGAGGGGTGATAATATACGCGAAAGAATTTTTGAATGCCTCATTTGCTTTCAAGGACCAAGAAGGAAGGGTGATTGCGGTGAAATTTAAGTTCAATCAAAAGGAGATCTTAGTGTGTAACATATATGCCCCCACAGGGGCCAAGGGTAAATTTGTGAGGATACTCCGAAAAAAAATCCAAGAGCAAACATTCGATGAGCTCATAGTATTGGGAGACTTCAATGGGGTCATGGACGGGAATATCGACAGATCCAAGAGGAAAACCAGGGGGGATAACCCGCAAGCGGGAAAACTCCCACTACCCTTTTTTGAGTTGAAAAAAGAAAATAACCTCCAGGACGTATGGAGAACAAGGAACCCAACGGAAAGAGATTACACTTTTTATTCTCACCGCCACTCATCCTGGTCCAGAATTGACATGGTCTGGGCCTCAAAACAGCTAGCAATGGACATAGAGAAAATTAAAATACTGACAAGAGTCCATACGGACCATTGTCCTATGGTTTTATCACTCTACCACAAAAAGATTCAAAGAAGATGGAAACTCAATGAGAGCATTTTGAGGACAGAGGAGGATATTGAAACGAACAAGAAATTACTAAAAGAATATTTTGAGTTTAACCATTCAGAACAGATTAAAATTGAAACGGTATGGGACGCCAGCAAGGCGGTCATGCGGGGTTATTTTCTGCAGCAGGGGGCGCGAAAGAATAGGAAAAGGATGGAAAGAGAGAATGAATTGAAGGAAGAGCTCAGCCAGAAAGAGAAGCTTCTAAAAGTCAATCCGAGAGATAAGAAGCTAAAATGGGAGATGGAGTTGGTTAAAAAAGAAATCAACTCAATCCAAATCGAGCAAATGGCGAGAAACCTTAAACGGCTAAAGATGAACTATTTACTCTATGTGAATAAACCGGGAAAACTTCTATCGAGAAAGCTAAAAGGCAGAAGACAGAAACAGGTTATAACAAAGCTGACTAAGGGTGAAACACAGATATATGAGCAAGAAGAAATAGCGGAACAATTCAAGGACTTTTTTGAGGCTCTCTACCAAAGAGAAGATATTAAATTGGAGGACGTGACACAATATATAGCCAATCAAAAGCTGGAAAAAATTAATGAAGCACAGAGGGAAAAGCTGAACCAGCCAATTGGAGAAGAGGAGATCAAAGATGCAATCAAGAAGCTCCCGAGCAATAAAACCCCTGGACCGGACGGGCTGACTGCACTCTATTATAAACTTTTTCAAAAAGAGCTAATCCCACATCTAAAAGAGTTAATGAATCAAGCACTGATGCAGGCAACAATCCCGAAAACATGGAGAGAAGCAAATATTACTTTTATACATAAGGAAGGAACGGATCCGACCTGTGTGAAAAACTACCGCCCCATTTCTCTTTTAAACAACGACTATAAACTCTTTGCTTTGGTAATCTCAACTAGACTGAAGACTTTCTTAAACACGACGATTCATGAGGATCAATCCGGATTTCTCCCGGGTAGACATCTGAGGAACAACATAAGGACCATGATTAATGCAATCGAATATTACGATAAGAACAGCCAAAAAGAAGTCGGGTTCCTTTTTTTGGATGCCGAAAAGGCATTCGACAATGCAAACTGGGAATTTTTGATTCAGTTGTTGAGAGAAAAAGACATGGGATTCCAACTAATAAACTCTATGCAGGCGATTTATTCCGCTCAATCAGCTACCTTGTTATTAAATGGCCAGGAAGCAGGTAAAATTAAGATACAGAAAGGTACGAGACAGGGGTGCCCCCTGTCACCCCTGCTATTTATAACAATCTTGGAACCCCTCCTAGAAGCCATAAGGAACGATAAGGATCTAATAGGACTGAGAATACAAAAGGAAGAATACAAGGTAAAAGCCTTTGCGGATGATATCGCCTGCATTATCGAAAAGCCGATAGAGACAATTACAAACTGGATGAAGAAAATAGACGACTTTGGGGCGGTGGCCGGCTTCAAAATAAATAAAAACAAAACCAAATTACTGACCAAGAACATGAGGGAAGATCGAAAGGATATCCTACAGAAGGTCTCAAATTTTGAAGTAACGAAAAAAGCCAAATATTTGGGGATTGTTATCACAGCCAAGAATAATCAACTCTTAAAAAATAACTATGAGACGGCATGGCTGGATATTAAAAAGAAACTACAGAATTGGAAACAGATTGGACTTAGCCTGACAGGCAGGATAGCGGTTATTAAAATGGAGGTTCTTCCTAGAATGCTCTTCCTTTTCCAAAGCTTACCAATAATCAGAACAAGTTTTTATTTCAAGGTGTGGAAGTCGGAGATTCTCAAGTTTGTCTGGGAACAAAAGAAGCCAAGAATAAGCTACAAAGTACTAACGGACAAAAGGAGAGAGGGAGGGTTGGGGCTACCCAACCTTAGCTATATTGTGAGGCGGCAGCTTTGAATTGGGTGATCGACTGGGCAACCTTAGAGAACAAGAAAACTATTATGCTGGAAGGAGCAGACTTGAGGCGGGGCTGGCATGCGTACATATGGTACGATAAAGTTGAAACTGAAAAAAATTTCCTGAATCACTTTACGAGAGCCGCCCTATTCAAGGTGTGGAAGAAATATAAGGATCGTTTTTATAAGAAAACACCCCAATGGATCTCCCCGATGGAAGCTCTACATGTAAAAGAAGTCCCGTCCAAAAAATGGTACATTTACCAACAACTTATCTACAGACAGTCAGAGGGATGGCGACTCAAAACATTAGAAGAATTAAGGGACTTAGGACTTGAGCTTACTTGGTTTCAATACGCGCAGATAAAGGAATGCTTCAGACAGGATCTGAAAAAGGACTTTGAAACAAAGGAAACAACCTGGGACAAAGTGATGAAAGCCGGAAAGAAACAAATAACGCTCTTATATAACAAGTTGCTGGAGTGGGATACGGAAGAAGAATTGGTCAAGAGCACGATGGTTAAGTGGGCCCAAGAATTGGGACACTCGATACTATTAAGAGATTGGGAACTCCTGTGGAAGAAGAAACTTAAATATGCAGGCTTCACCAATATAGCGGAAAGTTGGCAGAAGATGTTCTTCCATTGGTATCTCACCCCGGCTAAATTGGCATGCTTCTATAAAAACTTAAACGATCGATGCTGGAAGTGTGGAGAGGAGAAGGGAACCTTCCTACACTGCTGGTGGAAGTGCAAAAGGATCAAAAAGTTCTGGAGAGAGGTGCATGTCCACATGCGAAGAATGCTTAAAAGAAAATTCGAGCTGAAGCCGGAGTATTATTTGTTAAACATTCTGGATTTTGAGATAGGAAACAACGAGGATAAACTTTTTTTTATTATCTCCGCTGCAGCGAGAATTGAAATAGCTAAGAAATGGAAAAGCTCGGACACGCCATCGGTCCAGGACTGGCTGCTTAAAGTAAGGGACTTTATGGACCTAGATATCCTTAGGAGCATAGTCCTAAATCAAAATATAAAATCTAGTACGAACTGGAGCCAAATTGGTACTTACATTAAAGACTTAAATCTGAAAGGTTTGAAAACCAAGAAAAGCAATAGGACCCGACGGGTGACTCAATAACCCTGATGGGATCTTTGGGAGCGGGAAAATTTCAAAAGACTGACGAGGAAGTCTGGTAGAAGCGTAACTGATGGGAACCTGTCTTCCGTACTGGAAGTAGTTGGCCCGGGCCAACGCGAGATATCTTTCTCTTTTCTTCCCCCCCCCTGCTATTGCTTACCCTTTCCCCCCCCCTACCCTTCCCCCCCCCTTTCACCCCTTATGTACTGTCTCTCTTTTCCTGGATGTACTTTAAAAAAAAACCCTTAATAAAAATTATTTAAAAAAAAAAAAAAAGAAGCCCGACGTGGTGGCGGACAAGCGGAGCACCGCGGTGGCTTCCTTTGGGGAAGGGAGTTTGGAGTTCCCTTCCCCCAGCAGAGTCGCAATCCTAGAGGAGAAACTGGCAGCGATGGAGACGACGCTCCAAATTATGTCCCGAGTGATCGACCGGCAGGAGCTGGGTGCCATCCAAGAGGAAGGTTTGCGGTCATCTTGGGTCCCCCCAGGGGGGGATTTCAGCGTTTACAGCTAGATGGAGGATCCGGGCCAGACGGGCAGAGCTGTGTCGGCAGTACCGGACCTTGGCCAAACGGAGGGGTTTGGCAGGCGACAAGGCGGCGGAGACCGTGAGCACGGCGATCGGGCAACGAGGCCCAAGAGGGGATCTTCCGGAGGTCTGGGCTCAGGGCCCAGGGCAGAATGGGAGGTGGAGTTGGAGACCCGTAGCCATTTGGCAGCAAGCAGGTCGCCGACCCCGGCACAACAGCCGGGCGCCGGGCGGGGCGCGCCTACTCTAGGAATAGGAGCCCCAGGAACGGGAGATGCGGGGAGAGGCCCCCCTCCGTTGCCGGATCAAGGGCCTGGCCTGTGGTGGATGAATGCAGCGTGGCCGCCCCAGCGGCGCGAGGACCTTAAAGCGGAGTTCTCGGGAGAAGCAGGGTCGGTGGCTTTCTTCGTGACCACGGTCCGGAACCACATGTACGATCATGGCCACATGTATCGGAGTGAAGCAAGCTGGGTCCGAACCATCGGGGCGCTGATGAGAGGGCGAGCAGCTGACTGGTACGTCCAATGTCACGACCGGCGAGACCCATGTTTGGGGAGCGTAGGAGCGTTCCTGAGGGCGGTGGAGTGGCGTTTCCGTGACCCCTTGGAAAGGGTCAAAGCGAAAGAAAGGATGCAAGGAGCCCGATCCGTGTCCCAGTATGTGGAAGAGTTCCAGGGGCTGGCCGGGAAAGTGGTGGAGTGGTCGGAGGCAACCCTGCTGGAGTTGTTCAAGGATGGATTGCGACACGACATCCTGGAGTGGAGTCTGCACCGCAATGACCCGGGTACCCTGGAGGGCTGGATCCGGTTGGCAGGGAACGTGGAGGCCATCCTGGCACAAGTTCAGAGGAGGAAGACGCCGCAACCGGTGCCGGGAAAAGGAAGGTCCGAAGCACGGAAGCCGGCACTACCAGCGGGGGAGAAGCCGGGCGCCGGAAGAGGAGTGCAGAGGGAAATAAAAGGGTCTTGTTTCATTTGCGGGAAGCAAGGGCACCGTGCGGCAAGTGCTGGCAGCGGAAGGGTGCAGAGGCGAAGAAGCCCCAGGCTGTGGGGGGCAGGAGAGCTGAAGGCGATTTGCCGGGGGTGCCATTACCCGAGGATGATGGGGTGAGTGCCGACAAGAGGGGCCTCTTTTGCAACCTGGACCTTGAACAAAAAGGGTTTTTTTCCAGCTACAGGGCATTTGTAGACTGTGGGTGTTCCCGCAACATCATCTCCCCCGAGGTGACCAAAGACTTGAAATGTAAGTTTAAGACTCTAGACCAGCCGCTTGATTTCGCCCAACTGGATGGGTCGAAAGCGGGGGGAGGGCCATTCTCACTCTCCACGAAAGGACTCAAAGCTCGTATGGAAGAGTGGGAAGGCAAAGTGAACTTTGTGATTGCCGGGGTAGCAGACCACCCGGTGATTTTGGGTATGCCTTGGCTAGAGCAAGTTAATCCAGAAATTGATTGGCAAGCCAAAACGGTATCTTTACGGAATGGCTCGGCACAGGTGGAGCGGGACCGGGGGGCAGAAAGGGGTGGCTCAGGAAAGGTGGCACAAGCGGTGGAAAGCGTGCCAAGGGAATATTGGGACTTTGCAGATGTATTTAACCCTGAAGGGGCAAGCAAATTCCCCCCCAAGCGCAATGTCGAATGCACGATTAATTTGAAGGAAGGTGAGCCACTCCCGAAGCCAAAGATTTGCCCCATGTCCCGAACCGAGCAGGAGGCGCTTAGGGAACACATTGATGCCAATCTAAAAAGGGGATTCACTGAACCGTCGGAATCCCCCATTGCTGCGCCCGTGTTGTTTAGAAAGAAAAAGGATGGGGCGTTACGTTTATGTACAGATTACAGGGGGCTGAATGCTGTAAGCACCACCAATAAGTACCCAATTCCCCTGATCAAGGATTTGATTGGGAAGCTGGGGGGAGGCAGACTGTTTACAAAACTTGACTTGATAGACGCGTTCCATATGGTCCGTGTTAAACCAAGCGACCGTTGGAAGACAGCGTTCGCCTGCGCATTGGGATTATATCAATGGACCGTGATGCCTTTCGGCTTGTCCGGCTCGCCAGGAATTTTTATGCAACTTATAAATGAGGTGTTACACCCCCTTTTGTATAAAGGGGTGTATGTGTATTTAGATGACATCGTCATCGTGTCTCAGGACTTACAGGAACATGTACTAATGGTACGAGAAGTGCTACAAAGGTTGAGGAAGGCGAAACTGTTTGTGAAACTCAGCAAATGCGAGTTCCACAGGGAGCAAATAGACTTTCTGGGCTACCGTATTTCCAGAGACGGGATTTCAATGGACCCGCAGAAGGTGGAAGATGTTAAGAAATGGGAAGCACCAGGGACTAGGAAGCAGTTGCAATCGTTCCTGGGGTTTGCAAACTTTTACCGAAACTTTATAAAGGATTTTGCATCCCTTTCCCTCCCCCTGATGGAGTTACTAAAGACCAAAGGTAGAGGAGAGACCAGAAAGGTGAAGTCCCCCGAGGCGAGGCTGAGGTGGACGGGGGAGTGCCAGCGGGCGTTTGACACCCTTAAGGAGGCATTCACCAAAGAGCCAGTGCTGGCACACCCTGATGTGGACAAACAATTCATTGTACACTGTGACGCTTCAGACTGGGCGTACAGGGGGGGGGGGGTGTCTTGTTCCAGAAGGATGAACAGGGTAGGCTGAGGCCCTGCGCATACATCTCCCGGAAGTTCAATGGGACAGAGAGGAAGTGGCCAGCATGGGAGAAGGAGGCGTTTGCAGTGAAATTCGCACTCCAAACATGGAGGCACTTCCTGGAGGGAGCAGTAGTTCTGTTCCAAGTGTGGAGCGATCATCGGAATTTGTTATATCTGAGAGCTCCCCAAAAGCTGTCCCCCAAGCAGATTAGGTGGGCCCAATACTTCTCACGATTTGACTTTACCCTCCATTTCTTCAAAGGGAAGGACAATGTAGTGGCGGACGCGCTGTCACGCATGCCAGCGAAGAGGGGGCTCCCGGAGGCGGGGCAGGAGAGTATTTTTTCAAGCAAACAGTGGGGCCTAGCGGTACAAACCAGAGCACAGAAGAATAAGGTGAAAGGGGAGGAACCCCTGGCGCTACCTGGCAAATGGGACTGGGAGGAGGAACTAAAGCGGAGTTACCCATCCGATGTGTGGCTGCAGCAGCACAAGGCTATGGGTAAACTTCAAAACGGGTTTTGGTTTATACATTCCAAATTGTATGTCCCGACAGCGCTACGGCGCAAGATACTAGAGAGGTGTCATGATCACAAGAGCGCTGGGCATTGGGGAACTGAGAAAACGATCTGGTTACTCCGTCTCAGATACTGGTGGCCAAGCTTACGGGGAGATGCGAAACAACATGTACGGGCCTGTGAAGCGTGTGCGATAAACAAGGTACCCCCGGGCAAGCCGAGGGGCTTCATCCAAGTGGTAGCGGAACCACAGAGGCCATGGACACATGTCAGTACGGATTTTGTAGGAGAGCTGCCGCCCAGTAGAGGGTATAGATATATCTGGACGGTGCTAGATGTATTCTCCAAACAGGCTCACTTCATCCCCTTACAGAAGCTACCGTCCGCAGAAAAGCTAGCGGAGTTATACATCAAACATATCTATAGATTGCATGGTTGCCCTGAAAGAATCCTAAGCGACAGGGGGGTACAATTCACCGCAAAGTTTTGGGAGCGGTTTGTGGGTGCATTGGGGGCGGAGCGCTGTTTAACATCTGCTTATCATCCCAGCTGCAATGGCGCAGTGGAGAGAGCTCAGAAAACGCTGGGCCATTACCTTCGGGTATATACTAATAGTCAACAAAATAATTGGGCAGACTTACTTCCATTTGCTGAAGTGGCCTACTATGGCTCCGTACATACTTCCACGGGGAAGACCCCATTCTCCGTGGTCTATGGGAGGAAGTGGCCCCGCTACCTAGGCTTCCCGAATGGGAGGAAAAGGGTCAGGAGCGGGGGGAAAGTTGGACCTTTAAGGCTCAAGCAGATTGGAAGAAAGTGACTGGGGCGTTGCAAAAGGCTCAGAGGGCATACAAACATTTTGGAGATCGCATACGTCAGGAGGGTGAGGAGTTTGAGGCGGAGGATCTAGTATGGCTATCCTCTCAGAACATCAAGCTGAATATACCCTCCCGGAAGCTGGGGCCAAAGTTCTTGGGCCCATTTAGGGTCACTCATAAAATAAACCCCGTCACCTGCAAACTGGCATTGCCTAAAGAGTTAGGGAAGGTGCACCCCACCTTCCATTGTAGTCTGCTTAAAAGGTATCATGGGACTTTGGATCTGGGGTCCTGATTCTCCCGCATTGTTTCCACAGGAGGCTAGCTGGTAAACTAGCCAGGATTTCCGGGAGTTGTAGGCCAAAACACCTGGAGACCCACAGATTGAGAACCACTGCATTAGGGGAACTTTCAGTCAATCCTGGTGTGTATCCTAGCCTGCCTCTCTTCTCAGCCAATCAGGAGAGGGAGCGGGGAGTCAGAATAGCTCTCAGAATTGTATAAAATATAATGTATTTTTCTATGAATTTGTGCTTGAAGTATATTGCCTGTATTTCCATCCTTTTTTGGCCAAATTGTAATAAATCTTTGTGGCCTGCCTTCAACCTGGAGACCATGGTATCTGTCCTGGCTAATCTGGTTTAGGAAAGGCTCATTGGATTCCCTTTGCAGTCCTCGCTGAAATCACTACATTGTGACTTCATTTCATTTTGCCAGGTCTATCCAATGCAATTTTCTGAATCGGTGCCCCAAATAACCAAACCGAATCTAAAGTTTACCAAAAACTGTTTCGTAACCTTTTTGGTACAAATGTTGGAAAGTGGTCCCTGGTCAAAGTGGTCCTTGATAATAAAAAAAGCTTGGGAATCACTGGTTTAAATGAAGCTGCATACTGTTTATTGCCATGTTGTACTTCTGTTCAGTTTTGCTGTTCCTTAGAAAGTTCTTAACGGGAGTTTTGCTGTTGTGTTGTCAATTAGATTATTTTCTATTTCTCTTGCACTTTCTCTTCTGCTTCAGTTAGGGTTGCCATTTTTCGACATAAGAAATAAGGGACATTTACGGGATTTTTCAAAAAAATAAGGGACACTTCATTAAAATCTTGAAACTCAAACATTAGGTAGAAATAGTTTTATTAAGAGAATAAGATAATGATTGAAACTCACAAAAGAAACTGACTTACACCCTCTTAACAGGACATGGTATGTTTCTGCATGCTTTGTCATGCAGAAAAAACATTATTAGAACTACCTAATTTTCTCCATCTGTATTTAGTACTTGACTTTGCTGACTTTAAAAGTGTACTGTCTAAACATTAAAATAAAATAAATTTTATAAGACAGTACATCTTCATGATTATTATGTCAATAGTTAATTGTATAGTATAGTATGGAATACACTGCATTGTATAGTATTGGGATACACAGCTAGGCCTATTTTAAGAGTAACTCTCAAGCAACCAGAAACTATCTTTATCCAACATGATCCAACATTCCCCTTGGGTAACGGTTAATTAGTCTACTGTACTTTGAAAAAGTCCTGTATCGCCTCTTCCTTCCAATCGGGACGCAGGCTGCCCTGCGAGTGGGAATCCCCGGGCAGGCATTGCCGTGGAAACTACAGTGCGCACCTTCCTCTGGCCAACCCCACCCAGTCCCGTCCTGCTAGTCAAAAATAAGGGACAGGGCCTGAAAATAAGGGACACAAATTTTAGGGCCAAAATAAGGGACGTCCCTTAGAATAAGGGACATATGGGAACCCTAGCTTCAGTAGATCTCCTCCTTTAAATAAATGCCTTCCACTTTGAAAAAAGTTTCACAGCTATGCCTTAGGATGGAATCCCTCTTTATGTCTCTATCTTACAAATTAATTTGTTGCAGCATTTGACATCCTAAATGTCTCTTGAAAAAGCAGGAACATACAACCCAACAATCTACTCATGATGAGTGTTATACATGTAAAGAAGATAATCTTTCAGTGGTCTGAAAATCCTGTCATTCTTGCTTTACTGTTATTAAGCTTTCTATAATGCTCAGCGTGCCTCTCTTTTTCTCTTGTCTTGCCTTTCAGAAAGTTTCGTTTTCTCCAAACTGGGGTAGAGAAGCAAGAAAAGGATCCACATACTGCAGGGGAAGTGATTAAGAGCAGTTGGGGCATTGCAAAATTTCCCTTTGTGTTGAATAGTCAGGTCAAATAAAGGCATGTTTTCAAAAATGATTTCGGGTAGCCTTCTGAAAATGAAGCACTCTCTCTTGCAAATTAGCACTTCAATACTTTATTATTTGCTAATGAATTGGTTTTATTTATATGCCACTTATCTCCCAAAATGGATCCCACAGTGGCTTCTATTACAGGTTAAAGAAAAATACATTTAACACCATTTATAGTACAAAAGTTGTTTTTATAAAAAAAACCCCATAGATATATGACCAACCCATCAATTTAAAACAGTTTAAATATAATAATGAAGACAAAAGTATAGCACTGCATTCAAAGATCCTTGCACAAACAAATATATAACAGTGGAAAGCCTGCCTAAATAAAGAAAAAGCCATTGACTGGGAGCAGCCACTTGCAAGGCTCTCTCCTGAATTGTCATCAACTATATCTGCCATCCATGGTTTCACATTGATGTGGCATTGGGGGCTTTGCAGTGGTGGTTGAGGTGTCGAGGGATGGGTTTGTTGTTTTGTGGTGTGTGCTGGGGAAAGCATTTAATTTAATTGTGAAATAGCAAAATGACAATAAAGTTAATTCAATTCAGTCATGGTGGGACTGAGAGAAAGCCAAAAACTAAGCCAAAAACAGGTAAACAATATCCGTAATCAATCCTTGTATTAGTTTGGTATTATTACCATATGATAGCAAATATATCTCTGATGAAATCAACATCACACAATCCAGGAAGTTTAATCAGAAATCAATCACAGGGTATTATACATAATTAATTGAAACAACACTCATATTCATGTGGAACAATGTTCAAACCTTGTGAACATGTAGATATAGAATTCAATGTTCATCCCAATAGTCTTTAGTGAAAAAAAATACCATGAGTAGGTTCACAAGGATTTCAAAAGCAAAGTCAAAGTGTCTCTTGTTGGAACTCCTTAAAGGGGAAGAAACATCGCAACTTAGTAGATCAAACCGCAACTGGGTTGCCAATCCGCAACAAGGTTGCTGACGGCTGCTAGCGATTTTCCAACATCAGCTGAATTGGGCCGTTTCGAAAAACGTCCACAAGGAATGGAAAGTGTTTATAGGTCATTATCAACAGTTTAGGTTGTGCCCAGAAAAGGATGAGTAGGGTTGTGGTTAGGACAGTGGGTTAAACTGCCAGCAGAAAATCTTGCCGACTGGAAGGTTGGCAATTCAAGCTGCAGGTTGGGGTGAGTTCCCACCATCAGCCCTAGCTCCTACTTACCTAGTAATTTGAAATCAGCAATGTGAGTAGATAAATAGGTACCGCTGTGGCAGGGAGGTAAAAGGTGCCCCTGAAGACATGCCAGTAATTTGATCAGGAAGGTGTCCATGGACAATAGGCTCTTCAGTGTGGAAACATAGAACAACAGCCCTTCCTCATGGCCGAGTCAAGCACAGCCACCAAGATGCTGGAAATGAAAAAGGGGTCAGCATTGCCTCTGTCTATGCATTGTCTGTCTTTGTTAATTGTATAATGGCATTGAATGTTTGCCATATATGTATTCTGTAATCCGCTCTGAGTATAAATAAAGTATATAAATATAAATAAAGTATATATTATTATTATTATTGAAAGGGATGCTGCTTTTTTGCTGTGAATGTGGCAATATTCAGTGGTGGGGCTTATGCGCACACCTACTTCTCTACACAAAACAAGTGGGACTAAAAACTAGAGCCCCATCAAGGCACAGGCAGGACATAAAACACTATCTCATGCTACTAGAAGGCAGCATATAGTCTAAATCAGGGGTGGGCAATTACCAGCCCTCCAGATGTTTTGGACTTCAACTCCCAGAAATCCTAACAGCTGGTAAACTGGCTAGGATTTCTGGGAGTTGACGTCCAAAACATCTGGAGGGGCAGTAATTGCCCACTCCTGGTCTAGATATAACTGTTTGGCTTGTCTATGTATAACTGGCTGAACGATGGTCAAACGTGTTTCTTGTTGCCTGCAATACAATCCTATAAATGATTAATGTACATTGCTGCTGTAGTGTTAAATGGTGAATCCCTGGTTCAACTCTTGACTCACTTGCTGCAGTGGTTATCTCCATAGTATAGTGGATCATTATAAATCATAGATGAACATAACAAATATACTTAGAATCAGCAATGAATGTCTCTCTCAGCTACAGTATTTTGTTACACTGCTGCCATCTAGGGTATGAAATTGCAGTAGGAATAAATGTATGCTTTGTATTAATAGGCATTCAAATTAACAGGAAGTGATGGTTGTCGCACTCCCAACCCCCACCCTGTGCCGCCCTTTCATCCTCTCAAGTATTTTGCTCTGTTGCTGCCACCTAGGGCATGTTTGGTAATACATTATCTTTCAAAGAAAAAATTGCAGCTGAATCAACAAACTGGATAAACTGAGGGTTGAACACAAAAGACTGTAATTCAGTTGACGTAAACAGAGATTAACCAGCAGAAAATTATGTTTTCTCCAGTTAACTAACCTGAGAAGCAAGTTTCTAGTTAGTAAGTAGGAGTTGATATCAGCAAAGTGCAATTTCTTAGCTGCGTGGCTTCTTACTTCTCATTCCACTTTTCATTCTTCCTTGCACTTTCTCAAATGTGTGGTTCAAGGGATTTCCTTGCTTTGCCCCACTTAGGAGCTGGGTAAGCTTAAATATCTAAAGGCACCAGATCCTGTATGATCTTGGTAGCTAACTAGTTTCACCCCTGGTTACTACTTGAATGGGAGAGTCCCAATGAATACCAGCTGCTGTAGGTTGTATTTCAGAGGAAGGAATTGGCAGACCACTCCTGAATATTTCTTGGCTAAGGAAACCCTATAGCAGGGGTCAGGAACCTATGGCTCAGGAGCCAGATGTGGCTCTTTTCATGATTGCATCTGGTTCTCCAGAGCAGCTCGGGCCTCGGTTTCCCAGCATGCAGCGGGAAGGAGTGACGCAAATGCTCCACGGCTGCCGCTTCCGCACCGCCATCGCCGCCTCTTCCTCATCCCCCGCTGCTCTCAGGGCCCTGCACCCTCTTCACCAGGAATGGCAGAGTCCAGCGGTGGCGCCTCGTCCTTGTCTTCCTCTTCGTCCTCCGCCACAGTCCTTCTCCTTCTCTCCTTCCTTTTCCCTCCCTCTCTCTCCTTCCTTTCTCCATTCTCCCTCTTCCTTCCTTTCCTTTCTTTCTCCCCTTCACCTTTTCCTTCTCTCCTTCCTTTTCCCTCCCTCTCTCCCATTCCTTCTTTCCTCCATTCTCTTCCTTCCTTCCTTCCTTCCTTCCTTCCTTCCTTCCTTCCCCCTTTCTCCCTTCACCTTTCCTTCTCTCCTTCCTTTTCCCTCCCTCTCTCCCCCTTCCTTCTTTCCTCCATTCTCCCTCTTCCTTCCTTTCTCTTCCTTTCTTTCTCCCCTTCACCCTTTCCTTCTCCTTCTCTCCTTTGTTTTCCCTCCCTCTCTCCCCTTCCTTCTTCCCTCCATTCTCCCTCTTCCTTCCTTCCTCTTCTTTCCTTCCTTTCTCCCCTTCACCCTTTCCTTCTCTCCTTCCTTTTCCCTCCCTATCTCCCCTTCCTTCTTTCCTCCATTCTCCCTCCCTCCCTCTTCTATTCTTTTCCCCAAGTCTTCCTTTCCTTCTCATTCCTTTCTTTTTACTTCCCCCTCTCTCCCCTTCTTTCTTTTCTTCTTTTCCCTTCATTATTTTATTTTTCCTCACTACCTTTCTTTCTTTTCCTCACCCTTTCCTTTCCTCCCTTCCCATTTCCTTCTTTCTTTTCCCCTCCTTGTCTCTATCCTGCTTTTCTTTTCTTCCTTTTCCATAGTTCATTCTTCTTTTCTTTCTTCCTCTCCCCCTCCCTCCTTTCTTTCTTCTTTCTTTCCCCCTTCCTTCTGTCTTCTCTTCCTTACCAGAGTCTTGAGCATGCCCTTTGCAGAGCCAGGTCTAAAGTGTCCTGTCATTCTGCTGGGGGCAGGCATGTAGTCAGGGTCTAGCCCCCCCCCCCAATTCTCAGGGTGGCTTGCGAGAAGGCCTTACTGGTACATTATTTAAACTGTTATGTGTATTCCTATCATGATCTGATCACCATGCTCAATATATCCCATATGAATGGGGGTATTGGGATAACAATACAAAAGGTTTGCTAGGGTAGATCCTCTCTCACTCAGATTCAGCCCCCCCCCAAATCAAACTCAGCCCCTCCCGAATCAAAATCCTGGCTACGGCCCAGGCCGGGGGAATCCTTTTCTCATATTATGTACATATATACTCACATTTAGTTGAATTCAGTCTCTCTCTCTCTCTATATATATATATAATATATATATATATATATAATAATATATATATAATATGGGTCTCGCTGAAATAAATTTCCAAATATTTTGCTTTCATGCTCTCTCTCTATATTATATATATATATATATATATATATATATATATATATATATATCTCGGCATTACTTCGCGAACGAAGATTCAGGAAGGACTCATCCCACGCTTTTTACAAGCGCGTTGATGACTAAAAAGGCCAATCTGAGATAGGCAAGTTCGGTTGCAGAAAGCGCAGCAGAAAGTCTCCTTGGGTGATGTTTTTCCAAATTGCGGTTCTTTCTGCGTTGTCGTTTCTCTTTCGAGACCCATTCGGCGTGTCTTCTCGAAAGAGGCCGCAGCATTGTGGATAGTGCTTCTCCATGCCTCCCGATGTGAGGCCAGGGTGGACCATTGTTGGTGATCAATCTGGCCAAGCCTGAGATGTTGTTTCAGGGAGTCCTTATATCTCTTTTGGGGGGCGCCTCTCTTGCGCTGACCCGTGGCGAGTTCACCGTAGAGTAGTATCTTTGGGAGGCGGTGGTCCTCCATCCTAGAGACGTGTCCTGCCCAGCGCAGCTGTGTTCTCAATAGCATGGCCTCAATGCTGGTGATCTCTGCTTGCTCAAGGACAGCAACATTCGTCACATAGTCGGTCCAGTGTATATTTAGGATTATGCGAAGACAGCGCTGATGAAAGCGCTCGAGAGTCGTGGTGTTGGCGATAGGTGACCCATGTTTCAGACCCATAGAGGAGAATTGACAGTATGATAGCTCTGTACACACTGATTTTGGTGCTTTGTCTCAGGTGCTTGTTGCTCCAGACTCTTTTGTGAAGCCTTCCGAATGCACTATATGCCTTTGATAATCTGTGATCTATCTCTTTGTCAATCTTGGCGTCTGAAGAGATGATGCTTCCCAGGTAGGTGAATTGCTGAACGGACTTAAGCACAGATGTGCCTATGCTGACGTGCGGATGGTGGTGTTCTTCTTCCTGTGGTGCGGGCTGGTAGAGGACTTCTGTTTTCTTCAGGCTGACTTCCAGCCCAAACAGCTCTGCAGCTGTTGCAAAGCAGGATGTGAGGCGCTGCAGGGCTGCTTCTGAATGGGCGACAAGGGCAGCATCGTCAGCAAAAAGTAGCTCACGGACTAGATAGTTTAGAGTCTTAGTGCGAGCCCTCAGACGGCTTAAGTTGAACAAGCTACCATCAGTACGATAGCGTATATATATGCCGTCTTCTTCTTGTAGGTCTGCCATAGCCCTTGGAGCATCATGCTGAAGAAGATTGTAAATAGGGTTGGTGCAAGAACACAACCTTGTTTCACTCCATTAGTTATGAGAAGGGCTCCGAGAGAGCATCGCCATATCTGACTTGACCGTGCTGGCCCTCATGTAACAGGACAATCATTTTGAGGAACTTGGGGGACATCCTAGACGTTCCAGGATCTGCCACAGACCTTTCCTGCTCACAGTGTCGAAGGCTTTGGTGAGGTCGACAAATGTTACATAGAGTCCTTTGTTCTGCTCTCTACATTTCTCTTGCAGTTGTCTAAGGGCAAAAACCATATCTGTGGTGCTCCTATTTGCTCTGAAGCCGCATTGGCTTTCAGGGAGAAGTTCTTCTGCAATAGCCGGAACTAATCTGTTCAGGAGTATCCTTGCAAGGATTTTTCCAGCAATGGAGAGCAGTGTTATACCTCGATAGTTTGAGCAATCGGATTTTGTTCCCTTTTTTCTTATACAGGGTGATGATAACTGCATCTCGGAGATCTGATGGCAGTTCACCTTTTTCCCAGCAACTCACAAAGGAGCTCGTGGAATTTAGCATGCAGTACATGACCTCCCTGTTTCCAAGCTTCAGGTGGGATTCCATCGATCCCGGCTGCCTTGCCATTTTTCAACTGCTGTATGGCCTCAATGGTCTCTTCCAGAGTGGGAGCTGTGTCCAGTTCATTTTTCATTGGTTGTTGTATCATGTGTTGGATAGCTGAACCTTGGACTACTCGGCTGGCATTAAAGAGACCCTGAAAATGTTCAGCCCATCGGTTCAGGATGGAGGTTTTATCAGTAATTAGTGTTTGACCATCTGTACTGTATAAGGGGCTTTGGACCTGATAAGTAGGTCCAAACACTGCTTTGAGAGCTTCATAAAAACCTCTGTGATCACCGAGATCTGCACAGCGTTGTGTCTTTTCTGATAAATCAATCCACCACTTGTTCTGGATGTCTCTGAGTTTTTGTTGGAGTTTACTACATGCGAGATGAAGGGCTGCTTTTCTTACATGGCAAGATGGCTGGGCGAGGAATGCCTGGTGAGTGGTTCTCTTCTTTGCCAACAGCTCCTGGATCTCTTGGTTGTTTTCATCAAACCAGTCTTGGTTTTTCTTAAGGGAGAATCCTAGGGATTCTTCAGCAGACTGCAGGATACTGTTTTTGATGTGTTGCCAGAGCGCTGTAGGAGAAGAATCTGTAGGGTGGACTTCAAGTTTTGCTTGCAGATTTACCTGGAAGTTGTCTCTCACAACAGCCTGTTGAAGACTGTTGACTTGGAGTCTCCTCTTTAAGATGCCACCCCTATATATATATATTTATATATATATATATATATATAAATAAATAATATGGGTCTCGCTGAAATAAATTTCCAAATATTTTGCTTTCATGGCTCTCTGAGTCAAAAAGGTTCCCGACCCCTGCCCTATAGTATTACTGGGATCACCATGAGTGCCTAAAAGGTGACTTTTAGGCAAGCATACATTAAATAGGCTATTTAAAGATAATACTTTACTCAGGAGCAGAGCGGCAAAGTGGTGTGAATGTGAATAGCTCGGTGGTGGAATCACCCTATCTTAGGTAGACCTGAATGATTTCTTTGAGTTCTCTTTGTGAGATGCTCTTCATAAGCAATGGGCTGCTCTTATGTAAAGGCCGATTCATACAAAAAGCAATAGAGGTAGAAAATGGGTTTGGGGGGAAGTGCATGAACAATGGCACAGGGCTATGGAGACTGAGCAGCTTAAGGACTTTCTTATCATGAGGGAAGTCATAAGGGATTTTGAGGGATATGTCCTTGGGTGATAACAATGGCTTCCCTTCTACCTTCCAGTTTGAGACCATTTAAACGGCCATGGCTCAATACCAGGGAATCATGGGAGTTGTGATTTAGTGAGTTACGAGCACTACTTACAGAGAAGGCTAAAGACCTTGTAAAACTGTAACTCCCCTGATCCCATGATATTGAGTTATGGAATTTACCTGGAACAGATAACCAATTAAGTCAACGAAACCTACCTAGTTCAGGACCACATCTTGCCCCGATTAAATCAATCCAGGACAAAAAATCTTTCTTCGAAGCACATTTGCAAAGTGCTCCTCCTTTGCAGATTGTGCCACAGAATTTGCATATTCTTCCCACCTTTCTTCTAAAAAATAGTTTAGCTCATGAATTGCATTAAAACAATTCAAAATGACACAACCAACAGAATTATTATAATGAATGAAATAGGCTGAACTGAATAAAAATGAATGTTCATTGTAGGGAAAGATCAAAAGTTGACCACAAAGCCAAACAAGGTAGAACAGTGCTAAAGGAAAAGTATTCTATATCAAGGAATATTAAATATATATATAAGAATATAAGACACTTCCACACTGCCCCTATATTCTAGGATCTAATCCCAGGGAGCCCCCGGTTGTGCAGTGGGTTCAACCCTTGTGCCGGAAGGACTGAAGACTGACAGGTCGGAGATTCGAATCCAGAGAGACAGGGCCGTAGCCAGGATTTTGATTTGTGTGTGTGTGCAGGGGCTGAGTCTGAGTGAGAAAGGGTCTACCCTAGCAAACCTTTTGTATCGTTATCCCAATACCCCCAACTTCTCAAATGCGGTTGGTGGGGATGAGAGATAGGGCCTTCTCGGTGGTGGCTCCCCGTCTGTGGAATGCACTTCCATCCCTCCTGGCATTCAGGAAAAAAGTGAAATCATGGCTGTGGGACCAGGCTTTTGCACATTAGCACAATGCAGCACTTTGGATTGTAATTGTAATGGCAAGTTGATGGATATGGCTCAATGCTTATGTTGTGGGCAGAACAGTTTTTAACTTAAGTGTATGTGTATTATTTGTTAATGCTAACTGTATTTTAATGCTGAATGTCTATGGTTTTATATTGTATTTGTATTGTGTATTGGCATCGAATTGTTGCCTTTTGTTAGGCTGCTCTGAGTCCCCCAGGGGTTGAGAAGAGCGGGGTAGAAAGGATGTAAATAAATAAATAAATAAATAAATAAATAAATAAATAAATATGGGATATATTAAGCATGGTGATCAGATCATTATATGAATAAACATAACAGTTTAAATAATGTACCAGTAAGGCATTCTCGCGGACCACTCTGAGAATTTCGGGGGGGGGCACTCAAGCCCCCCCCCCCGGCTACATGCCTGCAGAGCTCCCTCTGTCAGCTCCAGCTCCCAATGTGAGAAGCCACCCACAAGGTTGGTAAAACATTTTAAAAAACCATCTGGGGGTCCCCTGGGCAACATTCTTTCAAACAGCCAATTCTCTCACACCAGAAGAGACTAGGTTTCTCAAGTCACTCCTGACATGAAAAAAAAATCCCAGGTTATCTGGCAGTAGAAACTCATATAATCCAGTTTAAAACAGATAATCCAGAATAAGATCCTGGGATATAGGGCAGTGTAGAAGCTACCTTCATACCCTTCCTAAAGCCAAAGGCGGTGAGAGTGGAAACTGATTGCCTGTTTGAAGGAACTGACTTTTGTGGTCTGCGGGCAACATAGGAGAAATCCCTCTACTTCGTGTCCATCCAGTGAGTGCCCTCCAGAGCTTGCTTGCTGCTGCTGCTTTGGAAGTAGAGGAGGCAAAGATATTTTACTCATGAGGGCTGGGGTGGGAAGCATAATTGAAGCCACTAACCCAGGCATGGGCACACAAAGGCTTGGGGGCTGGATGTGCCCCCCTGGGTGTTTACCACAGGCCCTCCATCCTCTTGGCATAAGGACACAATGGCCCACCATGCCCTTATGCCAAAAAGATAGGAGGGGAAGGCACGCAGCAGCTGAGAGCCCTCTGACGTATTCTCAGCCACCGTGTGTCTCGTCCCCCTCTTGGCATAATGTCAGCAGGATAGCCCGAGGAACTGGGGAAGAGGATGGGGAGGAGGATGGGGGCAGCTGCCTCGTGTCTTGCTTTCCTGCCCAGCATAAGGATGGAACGAGCAGCCCCATCCTTATGCCGGGAGGACAACCTGAAGATGACCCAGGCCCTGCTCTGCCCCCTCCTGGCCCCACCATCTCCTGGAATTCTGCAGGAGGCAGCCACCAGATTTAAAGTGGATCCAGGCTCTGGTGTGATGAGATCCCCATCTCTGTACACACAGGATGTAGTGACCATTTGGATGATGGGGCCGCATGTCCCCAGTTTAAGTACAACATGACAATGAACTGTCTCTAACCATGACTGATTATGCCTTGACATAACACAAAGATAGTTGAACCGAGGGGAAAGTTTAAACTATTCTTGAGATTTATTATGCATTTTTTCAAAAGACAGGGATATCTTTTGAAAAATTGAGTATTGGGGTAATTTGTCTCAGGAACTCCAGATGGAAACCCCTTTGTAAACAAAACACTTTTGTTTCACAATGTCATGATTTTCTGCACCTGAGACACTTTGAAATGATTCCAAATTAAACATTTTTTATTTTGTTTGGGGTTTATTCTATTAGGTACTTGTTCATATAGTGTGCCATTTCTCACGCTATATTGGGGGGGGGGTTGTGAGGGGGTGTCTGAGTGATCGCCAAAGACCATCAAAAAACATAGTATTTTCTGTTGGTCATGGGGGTACTGTGTGGGAAGTTTGGCCCAATTCTATCGTTGGTGGGGTTCAGTATGCTCTTTGATTGTAGGTGAATTATAAATCCCAGCAACTACAACTCCCAAATGTCAAGGTCTCCCCCTCCCCCCCAAACCAATGTTCACATTTGGGCATACAGATTATTTGTGCCAAGTTTGGTCCAGATCTATCATTGTTTGCATCTACAGTGCTCTCTGGATGTAGGTGAACTACAACTCCCAAACTCAAGGTCAATGCCCACCAAATCCTTGCATTATTTTCTGTTGGTTGTGGGAGTTCTGTGTGCCAAGTTTGGTTAAATTCCATCATTGGTAGAGCTCAGAATGCTCTTTGATTATAGGTTAACTATAATTCCCAGCTACTACAACTCCCAAATGACAAAACCAATCCCTCCCAATCCCACCGGTATTCAAATTTGGGCAATCAGGTATTTGTGCCAAATTTGGTCCACTGAATGAAAATACATCCTGTATATCAGATATTTACATTACAATTCATAACAGTAGCAAAATTACAGTTATGAAGTAGCAACGAAAATAATTTTATGGTTGGGGGTCACCACAACATGAGGAATGTGTTAAGGAGGTTATGGCATTAGGAAGGTTGAGAACACTGATATAGCACATGTTTGAGGGCAAACCTGGAAACAGGCTTTTAGACCACTTTGGAACAGGATTCAAATGCAGAAGATACGGATGCATAATTATACACTGTAGAAATAATAATAATGATAATAATAAACTTTATTTGTACCTGAAGGGACTTGGAGCGGCTAACAAAGTACTCAAGGTGCCACCCATAAAATAGAATTATATATCATCAAAACAATACACAATTTGACTGGATGCAAACCATGGGCAACATCAATCAATACAATTTTTTAAAAATTAAAAATTCTAAAATACAATCATACTTGTGGGTCATTGGGTTTCTTCAAACACGAACTAAAGTCCCAAATAACAATGGTCGACATCATCACATGACCATCGTACATTACTCTAGGTCGGACCTGTCCAACAGGCGGCCCGCGGGCCGCATGTAGCCTGCCAGCCCCTTGGATGCGGCCCGCCTATCCTCCTGCAAGAAATCAGCTGTTTGTCCCCTCGATCTCCGGGGGGGGGCGGGGGTGACGCAAGGAAGAGCAGGGCCGACGCAAATGAGGAGGAAGCGGAGGGAAGCCACGTCAGACGCCCTAGGGGCGGGACTTCCCCCCGCCTGTTCGTCTATTTCTTCTGTTCTCATTCTGCTGCCTCCAAATGCATTGAGCTATGGCAGCTAAAGTGGTTTCAAACTGCATTAATTCTACAATGTAGATGCTCCACAAGAGATTTCAGAACCAGGACCAGAGGGTTCTCCCTAGGCTACTGTGCCTCCCAAGCTGATTAGGGAATTCTGGAAGTTGTTGTCCAAAACAGTAATTTTTCCATGCTCTGAATCAGATCAGTGAAAGAGCAAGTCCATGTGAGTTTACCTATTTCTAAGAAATTGGGTCAAACAATACCTGCTTCTTTTCCTTTAGATCTCTATGTGTAACCAGGCAATAGACTTAGCTTTTCAGTGAAAATTGAAAACTCGGGGAAAGAAATTGCAAATTAGGGCACTGCTTTACCCCCTTTGGTTTCCGGGGAGACTTGGGCCAGGAGAAGAGGACATCTCCCAGTCACTATCTCTGAGCGAAAGATAGTGCAAAGCATGCTTCTTCATGCCAGGTGACCAAAGACAAAATATGACCAACCCTGCAAGTGCCATGGACTGTTTCTGACAATGGTAAGGTCAAGTTTGTTGTCGCCTTTGAGCCCTGCTTTCCTAATTTATGGTTTACAGGACTATGGAAAATAACAGAAAAATTGCCAAAATACAGATTAGCTTTTTTCTTCCATCTACTCATAATTGGGCATGGGTTTTTTTTAAAAAAGCATATTGATTGTATTATAGCAGATAGGGATATTTTAAAACAGTGCTTGAGTGATGAACGGCAGCAGTGGCAGAATCAAATACCTGACATGCTTTTGAAGCCTGCAGTTTTATGAGCTCAGGGTCCTCAAAAGCCTCAGAAGTTGCAAGAGACAAATGGAGATCGTTCTGGCTTTAATGCACCCGCTTGCTTCAAACACCAGTGAGTGACTGCCATAAAATTGGAGTGGCCATTAAAACTTCAAAAGTAGAAAAAGATACCTGACCTGGATTTCACTTCCCATAGGCCTGCCATGAACATGTTCCTAAAACAGCTCATCAGTTCTACTAATGACATTGTTTCAAGTCTAATTTGAAAATGTGTCCTGAATAAACTTTGTTTAAAAAATTGAACTTTTTAAGGCATAAAAATCAAATAAAAGTTTCAGCATTAACTTTTTGCTGTTGCAAGCAGCTTTTGCTCTCCGTTCGGAAGATATAAATAAGTGGACCATTACACGCAGTGGGGCTGATTTTTTAATAAGCAAAGGTACATAAGGAATTTCAGTAGGGAGCATGATATAACTAAACAACTGTTGGAAGGTAACTAGGGCCCTAGCATGAGTTATGAATGTATGTGAATGCATACACACGTACCCTTTTTTATATACACATGTCTATATAATTTCATCCCGTTCAGGTTAAAGCAGTAGTTCCCAATTGTTTTTTGACCAGGGAGCACTTGACCAGGGACTACTTTGACCAGGGGCCACTTTGACCAGGGACCACTTTGACCAGGGACCACTTTGACCAGGGACCACCTTGACCAGGGAACACCTTGACCAGGGAACACCTTGACCAGGGACCACTTGATCAGGGACCACTTTGATAAGGGACCACTTTGACCAGGGACCACTTTGACCAGGGACTACTTTAACCAGGGACCACTTTGATCAGGGACCGCTTGCCCAGGGAACTCTTTGACCAAGGACCACTTTGACCAGGGACCACTTGCCCAGGGACCACTTTGATCAGGGACCACTTTGATCAGGGACCGCTTGACCAGGGACCACTTTAACCAGGGACCACTTTGACCAGGGACCACTTTGACCAGGGACCACTTTGACCAGGGACCACTTTGACCAGGGACCACTTTGACCAGGGACCACTTTGACAAGGGACCACTTTGACAAGGGACCACTTTGACAAGGGACCGCTTGACCAGGGACCACTTTGACTAGGGACCACTTTGACCAGGGACAACTCTCCAATATTAGTACCAAAAGGGTTACAAATCAGTTTTTGGTCAACTTTAGAGTTGGTTTGGGATGCTGATTAAAAAAATTGCATTGGATAGACCAGTGTTTCCCAACCAGTGTGCCGGGGTACACTAGTGTGCCGTGAATGATCATCAGGTGTGCCTTGGGAAATTGGAACCTCCAGGGGGGAGGGGAGAGAGTCTAGTGTGTTGAAGTATAAAAACCCTAAGAAACCTACCTCGATAAAGGCACAAAATTACAAACACCCCCTCCCCACCCGTTGTCTACTTGGTCTCTCCCTCTCCATGCATTGGGAAGGCCCGCCTCCCTTTCCCCAAGTAGAGACCTCCTCTTGCCCCCCCCCCCCCGACCTAATGCCAGATGGTTCAGTCCAGCACCGGCCCCGGCCCTCCCTCCTCCCCCCTCCTCCCCGCCGCCTTCCTTCCTGCCTGCTTCGCCAGCCCCGAGATGCCCACCCGGGCCGCCTTGCTGACCCCCGAGGAGCTGCGCAGGTGGTGAGTGAGGCCCCTGCTCTCCACGACCCCAATTCAAGTCTGGCAGGGAGGGAGGGGGCAACCTAAGTGAGAGGGAGACTGCTGATCTTTTGAGGGGCCCCCTCCAGAAGCTGTAACTCCCAAATGTCAAGGTCTATTTTCCCCATGCATATTTTCCTGCCAGCATATCTATGTTGTGTTCATCGAAACAGGCCCGGGTTTCACACTGAGTGTATAAATACATTTAAAAACATATTAACTATATGTATTACTGTGTTAGAGTGTCATTTTGTGTCATTTGGGTTGGTGGTATGCCCCAGGATTTTGCAAATGTAAAAAATGTGCCGCGGCTCAAAAAAGGTTGGGAAACACTGGGATAAACCACAGAACATATGCCATGATCAGCGACTGGGAAGGAATGGCAGACTGTGTGAAAGGAGCAGGAAATAAAATAAAATAAATAAGTAAAGAGGAAGGCAGCTGACAGATCAGATTTTCATCCTTGCGGACCACTGGTGGTCCGCAGTCCACAGGTTGAGACCCACTGGCTTAAATAGTGATTTACAATGTATAAACCTCTGCCCCAAAGTTACTTCTCTGGAGGTTTTGAAACAGAGGCTGGGTGGCCATCTTTCAGGGATCTTTTGAGTGTGTTTTTCCTACATGGCAGGGGGTTTGACTGGATGGTCCTTGTGGCTTAATAGTTCTTTGTATCCAGGGAAGTCGTGCTACCCCTCTATTTTGCCTTGGTCTGACCATACCTGGAATCACACTGTGTCCAGTTCTGGGCACCACAATTGAAAGGAGATGTTAACAAGCTGGAATGTGTCCAGAAGAGGGTAACTCAAAGGATCAAGGGTCTGGAGAACAAGCCTTATGGGGAGCAGCTTAAAGAGCTGGGCATGTTTAGTCTGCAGAAGAGAAGGCTGAGAGGAGACATGATGGCCATGTATAAATATCTGAGGGGAAGTCATAGGGAGGAGGAAGCAAGCTTGTTTTCTGCTGCCCTGGAGACTAGGATGCGGAGCAATGGCTTCAGATTATAGGAACGGATATTCCACCTGAACATTAAAGAACTTCCTAATCGTGAGAGCTGTCCAGCAGTGGAACTCTCTGCTCAGGAATGTGGCGAAGGCTCCTTCTTTGGAGGCTTTTAAGCAAAGGCTGGATGGCTATCTGTCAGGGGAGCGTTGAATGTGATTTTCCTGCTTCTTGGCAGGGGGTTGGACTGGATGGCCCACAAGGTCTCTTCCAACTCTATGATTCTATGATTTTATGATCAGTTTGAGGCATTATTCCAAAGTTTCCACGCAAAGCATCAAGTTGGAGAAGGGATTCAATAGGAGTGAGAGTACCTGAAGATGTTTTTGTAGAAAATAAGAGAACCTTCTGAATCAGACCCATAGCCTATCTCTATCTAAATCTGCACAATAGCTACGTATAAGGATATTCCAGTATTAACAGATTTCTTCTCAGTATTTTCTTTCATCATTACTAGCATGTAATTTGGTTCTTTTACAATGTAAAAATTTGGTAAATGCTGATATTCCTGAAGAGCAAGGTTGGGAATCATGCAGCCCATCGAATGTGGTGGAACAGCAGCTCAGCCCTTGCCAGCATAGTAAATGAGGAATAATAATAACAACAACAATAATATTTTTTTTCTTACCTGCCTCTCCTTTTGGCTCGAGGCAAGTTACAGAACAATTAAAAACACATAAAACATTGTAAAGATACAATACATATATTAAAATGCATTTCTCAAAAGCTATTTCTATAAAAATACATGTTAAAACACACAAAACAGATTAAGCAAAGGACCTACATTTAAAATTCATGCTTAAATAATAATTGGCATGGACAGGAGTGTTGAGAGATGATTTTGAACATCTGGAGAACCACATTATCTTCTTATTGTAGACCTTTGGGGCGGTTGTGTGGGGTTTTTTTACAGGGGGATTATGAGTTTTAAAGGCCATATTAAGCATATTTATTGTTTTTTAATTCTGTTTTTACCACTGTTACTATTTTGTTTACTGTTGTATTGCTGTGATGGCACAGTGGGGTAAACAGTTAAGCTGCAGAAATTGCTGACCAGAAAATTGGTGGTTCGAATCTATTGGATGGGGTGAGCTCCTGCTGTTAGGTCCAGTTTCGGAAAATCTAGCAGTTTGAAAACATGCAAATATGAATAGATCAATAGGTACTACTTTGATGGGAAAGTAATGGTGCTCCACATAGTCATGCTGGTCACATGACCTAGGAGGCATTTATGAACAACGTCAGCTCTACAACAGAATTTTTTTGGGGGTAGGTTTCGGTAGCTGGAGAAGATCTGCAGTAGCAGCCCCCTCCCAAAATTGGAATATGGTCTCCCGGGTGGTCCTTCCTTTGTGAATGGGGATGAGAGAGGGCCCTCCCAAGCTGTCAGGGACTGGAACTCAAATGCTCGACCTAGGGTCATAGGGGAGAAGAGCATCCCCCCAGTTCACCCTTATAAGTGACTCAAACTATGTGAAGGTGGAGAAAAGAGTGCCCTCCCAAGTTACTGGTGATAGGAACTCT
Source organism: Anolis apletophallus (assembly GCA_030556195.1). NCBI lineage: Eukaryota > Metazoa > Chordata > Lepidosauria > Squamata > Anolidae > Anolis > Anolis apletophallus. The sequence goes on from JARBWK010000010.1 coordinate 17,576,775, forward strand.
CCTAAAGACTGGAGACTCTATTTTTGGGCCTGTCAGGCCGTCACTACGCCTCCAATGCTGGTCGGGTGAGCCAGCTTTTATGCTGGCCCCGTGCCATCCAGTTGGCCCTGTCCATGACCATACTCCATCGGATTTTATTCCGCCCCTCTCTCTAGGGACCGGGTGAACCCTGGTATCTAGTAGGTGACTCCTATAGTTTGTTTTGTTATTGTTTGTGATGTGCAGAGTTGTTTACTGTTAACTGTATTATTCTGTTGTAAACCGCTCCGAGCCTTCGGGGAGTAGCGGTATATAAACTCGAATAATAAATAAATAAATAAACTTAGAAATGGAGATTAGATCCCCAGAGTCAGACTTGACTAGACTTGATGTCAAGGGGAAACCTTTACCTTTACCTATTGCACTTTTTAAACTTGTCTAGTGTGGTATTGTTAACCACCTTGAGTCCCCACGGGGAGAAAGGCAGGGTATGAATAAAGTTAATAACAGTTAATAATGATAATAATTAGTAATGAATCATAGATCACAAGCAGTCCAATATGTGCCCAACAAAAAATGGATAAACAAGCAAATAGAATTGAGTTCCAGAAACCAGGCTTTTTAAAGATGAGGAAAATCAACTCAGAGCATACCGTTATTGTAGGAGCAGAGGCTGTGAACTTTCAATAAACCAGATCTGTAATCAAGATGGATTCTACAGACTTTCTTCTTTTTCACCTTGCAGCTCCCCATGCTACCAAACACATGCTACATGGGGTTTCCTAGACCTCTGAACCAGCTTTTGTGGGCTCCCATCCTTTTAGTGACTTATGGTGGCTTAAGTCCAGTTATGCCTCCTGAAGTTATTTTTGGACAATAGAGAGGTTGGAATTCTTTACAAACACAAACACAATGACCAACCTCCACACACAGCCAATCTTTTTGCTGCTACAGCTCCTCAGTCCATGCCAATTTACTGGTCAGTGAAGAGTGGAGGAGCAGCATGTTCTAAAGGTGGATGCACAGCATTGATGTTGTCTTTCAGTATCTCAAAAGGACCTTCCAGGAAGTGCCAGAGGAAGCTTCATTGGCCAGCAATTTACTGTTTTGATGGTGGTGGAGTGCAACAGCTTAAAGGTGGGCTTCAGGCCAGTGAGAGAGGAGCCATTTCTTTGTTCGCCTTCAGTGTAACTTTATAATCCATTTCCCCATTTATTTCCCAATTATCAGTGAGAAAATTGAGGATGGCATCTGTGTCTTTTATGCTGCTGTAGAAGAGGGAGTTTCAGCAGGTGTTGCTTTTTACCTCGTTGTAAGACATGCAATAACCTGCTGAATAACCTCTTCTATACAACCATGAAAGATGCAGGGCCCATCTCTAGTTTTCACTCGTTCCTAATCCTATTTATAAGCTTTTGCACAAGATAAATATCTAACTTTATCTGCTTTAACTTACACAAGCTGCTCTGAGTCCTAGATCGGGACAGAGGCATAGTAATATTTGTTTCCAAGTATCTCCCAAAAATCAATGCCAAACAATAGCATTTGAAGATGTATTTTAGTTTTACAGTAGAGTCTCGCTTATAGGACCTTCACTTATCCAACATTCCATCTTATCCGATGCTCTTATCCAACACCCCCCTTTTCCTCCAGCATTTCCCCTTCAATTAAAGAAGTGCTCCCCAACACTCTCTCCATTCCCAATAAGTGAAAAAGTCAACACAAGGAGGAGGAAGAGGGAGGAAAGGGGAAAATCCCTCTGTGATTTCCATGCTCCTCTTCTACACCCGAGCACTTCCTGCTGGGCTGCTTGTTCCCTGAGATGTTGCCTTGCCTTAACCCTTTGAGTCCCCGTTGTCATATTCTGGATGTATAGTGCTGCGTCGGACAGGTAACAGTAGGAGACTGTTGCACTCCAGTCCAGGAAAGCCCCCTGACTTTAAACACCCTACAGCTGAGTAAAAATGCAAGCAGTTTATTGAAGATAATTAAAACACAGTAGCAGTATTAAAAACACTCCATAAAAATAGGTAAATCCAATTAGGTAGAAAGATCAGCAGAAACAATTAGTCCAAGAAATTAGTCCATTAGAGTTCATGAAAAACAAATACAGAAACTTCCAAGGTAAAACTCCAAAATTTGAATCAGGAAATCAAACAAGGCACTAGACACATGAATCTATCTAAGGCAAGGCTTCCAAGGACCAGGAAAGACGTCTTGACTCAATTCCAACATTGCTTCATCTGACTATAGATTCTGTACTTGGCACTTTTATCCCCCTAACCTATTCTATGTCCCAAGTGGCTAGGAATTAATTTCTGCAGCTGGACCAGGTGCTGAGATTTTATCAAGCTCAAAGTCCTGTTAATTCTCTGGTAGCATTTCAGGCCCTCTTACAGGGACCATACCATCCTCCCCAAACCCTTCAGGAACCTTCTCATCAGAAAAGACACTTTGAACAGGAATACCATTGTCATTCTCTGCATCTAGGGCAGCCTCACCATTAGAAACATCATTGTCATTCCCAACATCCAGTGTACCCTGATCATTAGACACAATCACAGACTGAACTCCAACAGAGACTCCATATTATGCGGCATTTTGATTTATAGGACGTTCTGCTGGCCTGTTTATATTGGATAAGCGAGACTGCTGTATTTGTTTTCCAAGTCTGCCCATAAAATGTCATGACCACAGAATCACTCTGAAGGACCTACAGATTCACAGAAAGGTGTTATCTCGGGTGAAAAACCAGTGTTTCTCATTCACGTTTCCCCCACTTTTATGGAGGTCTTACATCTTTAACCCCAGATAATGCGGAACGCAAGGGTGAGAAGTGGTCAGGAAAAAATTTACCATCACACACATTTTGTGACTTTGAATATAAAAACTGGGCGGTTGTAGTAATTTTTTGAAAAAGCATTTCCACTTGAATAGATGTGTGATCTGTGAATGAGCTCTCCAGAAGGAGAAGAATCTTTTGAAGCTATGAAGCGATGCTCAGTTGGTTGTTTAGTTAGTACAGCTGCCTCTTGGAGATCCTGATGAAATAGCAAACAAACAAGGATAAATCATGAGCTTCCAGTTGCTGTCATACATGAAAGATTCTTTGAACCATTATTGGGTGTGCTTCTGGTACATGCCTAGAAAAAGATTTCCCCCAGATATTTTGCTGAGGCGTATACTTTGCAATTTGTTCACAGATGTATATTAACAGCAGTAACCTTTCTTAAGGGCACATGGATATGTTCATAAACTACCCTCTCGCTTTATGTTTTTTGAAGAAATGCATCTCATGTGTTCACTTGGGTTTCTGCATAATGAAGTACTACTAGACCAAAGAATCACTTGTGGCAGGTAGCAGGGAAATTTCAATAAAGTAAACTCTCAGTATTATCAAAATTATACATTTGGGGCTGTTAGTATGGCCTAGAAAAAGATGAGGACAGGCTCATCTCATTAAATGAGAAGAAATAGTGGAATTAGCTTGAATCTAATTACAAACCACACTATCTAATGTAAAAACATGACTGTTTTTTTCACTCCCATTCATTTTGGCTAGTAATTAGTTTTGGCCTCTAAAATGCCACCCTTTAATCATCCAAACACAGATGTGATTTGCCGTGCAATTTAATCTTGCTTTAATGAAGAACTAATGGACGCATCACAAATTACTTTCCCTGTTGGAGAAAAATTCTATTTCCTTCTTTTCAAAAGATCAAGAGTATCTTGTGATAATAGCCCAAGCGGCCCTGGCAGCCTCGTTGCGCAGCGCAAACAAGCTCTTTTACTCAACTCCCAATTCAATGGAGAAAAAGAGGCTACAATTAGCAACAAAGCAGGGGAAACGCGGCATTACAGCCGAATCACTTTCTGCAGCTCAACCCCCGGCAACCACTGCCTTGTTAGAGCCAGGTCTAAAGTGTCAGGAGCGAACAATGCGCCATGATAAATTACTCTCTTCAAACAGCTGCACTGCTAATTTTCAATTATACACACAAATGGCTCTCAGATTGGAAGAAAATGGAGTGCATGGGGAGAATGGTCATAGATTTCTGTGTTTGTTTGGTGGGGAGAGTGAAGGTGGGAGAGCGGCAGCCCCCCAAAAGAAAACCGGTGCATGTAAGATCCATATTCCTAATGCCAACTGATGAGCCAGATCAAAATATATCCTATGAAAATGTGCTCTCGGTGTGTCTTTCCGCCTTTATGTGGTTGCATACAGGTGATCATTCTTCAAGGACTTGGAGGAGTAGTGGGTGTGGCAACATCCGAGGCCAGATTATCAATTGAAGCAACTCTACCAGTTTTCTCAATGGCTGAAGCCCTAAAGAGTAAAGTGTTGCTTACTTCCTCATCTTTCCAACCACTTCCAAAATCTTCTCATGTTTCTGTTGCCATCAATGTTCTGTATATTTATTGAGTAATACAGTAAAATGTATGTGATTAGGGTGTCCATTGAATTTACGAGGCTGCTAATAGGTTGGGACTGGATGGGACTGCAATGACTACATGAATCCAGAAAGAGGTGGATTTCTGCAGCTTGAGAGGAGTTGCAGTTGCCTCGAGTTAAGATGTAAGCTCTTTTCACCTTGAACAAGGTAGTCAGATTAGGAGGGATGTATGTAATTTTTTCTATTGTATTTGCATCTATTTTAAAAATGCATCAAAACGTTGTCTTTTATCATCCTATCTATGTAATTTTAACACATGGTAGGATTAGATTTGGTGGAATAAAATGTGAAAATTGGAGGAAATCAACAATTTAAGATTTGCAGATGAAACCATATTAATAATAATAATAATACACTTTATTTATATTCCGCTCTTCTCACCCCGAAGGGGACTCAGAGCGGATTACAGGTACACATACTTAGCAGACAATCCCTGCCATTTTCTACATACACACATATAGACGAACAGAGGCAAACTCTGGCCACCAGGGGGAGCTGACGCACTCCTCATCTCCCAGCATTCTCGGCGTTCCTTGTTGTTCCTTCCGCATTCCTCAGCGTTCCTGGAGTTCTTTAATGGCCTCATAATTCAGTCAAAATTTGCCTCCCCACTTAATATGGAACCTTTATCTCCTACTTGACAGATGCAACTGTCTTTCGGGCTGCAAAGGTCGACAGCAGGCTACACTTATAGGTCGAGCACCCACCTCGACCCAGGCAGGCCTCGAACTCATGACCTACTGTTCAGAGAGATCTTATGCAGCTGACACTTAGCCAGCTGTGCCACATTCCCGGTGCTATTACTAGCAGAAAATAGCAAAGACTTGGAACAATTGCTAAAGAAAGGAATGGAAGAAAATACAAAACAAAGACAAAGTTGAACATTAAAAAACCAAAAAAGACCACATTATTTTTCATTATTTTAAAATAGAGACGTAATGGAATTGTTTAAGATTTTCCATACAGTGACTCAGTTATTACTAAAAATGGAGAATGCAGTCAAGGAGTCAAAAGAAACCTAGGCATTGGGAGGGCAGTTATGAAAGAACTAGGCAAGATCCTCAAGTATTGTAAAGACATATCACTGAATACTGAAGTTAGGATTATACAAGCCATCATATTCAACATTTCTATGAGGGATTAAGAAAGCTGGTCAGTGAAAAAAGTTGATAGGAAGAAATTCACCTCATTTGAAAAGTGGTGCTGGTGAAGACTTCTATAGGTATAATGCACTGCTAATAATAATAATAATAATAATAATATCCTCAGATAACAAATACAGCATATATGTGTGAGTGTAAATGCAAATATATAAATAGGGACTTTTGCTTGAAGAATTCAAATACAGTTGGTTTCACAGAATCCAAACAAAGGTATGGCACCATGCTTATAACAAGTCACACATGTTCGGAAAGGGGATCTTTCTTTAGGAATTCGTTAATAATCATTATAATTCAGTTCTGCGATCTATTACACCTTCTGTTTCCAGTTTATTTTTGCATGTTGGTTGAACACATTTTATCAATGAGGGTTTAAGGTTCTCTTCCAACATCTTGTCAATGAGATGCTTATGACAAAACCTACAGTCAGGACATGAATGCAATAACACAATGTTTCCAGAACTGATATGCAGAACCATTGAGCCTCTTTATGGCTAATAATTGTTGTAGTAAAACAAACTAGAAGTACTATTTATACTCATGTATAAATCTGATTTTTTAAGTAAAAACCCACCCCAAAATTTGGGTTGACTTATCCACATGTCAAAAGGGTCTCCTGGTGGCACAGTGGGTTAAACCGCTGAGCTGCTAAACTTGCTGACCGAAACATTGGCGGTTCGAATCTGGGGAGCAGGGCGAGCTCCCACTATTAGGCTCAGCTTATGCCAACCTAGCAGTTCAAAAACATGCAAATGTGAATAGATCAGTAGGTACCACTTCTTCGGGAAAGTAACGGTGCTCCATGCAGGCATGCTGGCCACATGACCTTCGAGGCGTCTATAGACAACATTGGCTCTTTGGCTTAGAAATGGAGATGAGCACCACCCCCCAGAGTCGGACATGACTAGACTTAATATCAAGGGAAAACTTTACCTTTACTTATCAAATTGTCAGTGTAAAGTTCTGTATCTTAACTCTTATCGAATAAAGGAACCATCCCTTTCCCTGAGCAGAGTGACCTAAGGCCTTTTTAAATGCCTAGGTCAAGGGTGCTCACACTTTTTCAGCATGTGAGCTACTTATAAAACAATCAAGTCAAAATGATCTACCTACCCACTACAAAAATGTGAAACATATAACACAATATCTGCTTTGAACTGGGTTTTCTGAGTCTACACTGCCATATAATCTGATTCAAAGCAGATAACATGGGATTTTATTCAACTGTGTGGAAAGGACCTCGGATAACCCAGGGCTGGCAGCATTTGGGTGGCGTCAGGAGCCTGCGGGGCGGGACTGAGCCTTCCTCCGGCCCTGCCTGCGATCTACCAGGACGCCCTACGCGATCTACTAGTAGATCGCAATCTACCTAATGAGCACCCCTGGACTAGGTGATAAAATGGCAGTATCCCAGGAGTTACCCCTCTCTGCTGAATGACACTCAATATATTCATGAGTCATATCGAAATCCATAATTATAGCTTCAGAACTTACTACTGACTTATACATGAGGTCAATGTATACCTTAGTTATATTGTAGTAAAAGACATGCTTTACTCTCCATATGTATTTGTTATTCATAATCATGTGGTTTTATTATACTCTTAAAAAGTAGAAGTGTTTATTTGGGGTTTGTTTGTTTGTTTTTTTTAAAAGCCAAACCCCCAAAATCTTCAGCTTAAAGAACATAACAGGATATTTTCTGATGAATGTCAGAAAGACTGTCTATAAGTTTCTCATGTTGATTTGCAGCTGACGGCTAAAAACAGCTTAGACTGATTTTGTTTGTTTGGAGGGCAGATGATAAAACGTTCCACCCAAATTAGTAATGACAATTTTTGTCTTCAGAAATGTACATGCAAATGGAATGGTGTTTGTTGTCATTTCAACATCTTTGCTATTATTGAAACAGAAGAGCCAGTACTAATTCTTGCTGTCATATTTTTAAAAAAATGAAAATAAGGCTTTTACGGAGTCGTCAAGGTTTTCAGTGCTGATCATTCTTTGCTGGCATGCTCTTGGGAGAACACCCTCCGCAAAACTGCCAAACAAAAGCTAACGAGGGTTCTGGTTTCTAATCTTTTTAGGAAACATACTCTGAGATTTCTGTCTCAAGAGCCTCTCTGAAAGAAGCATGGCGATGTGTGTGAGAGAGACATACAAACAAACAGATGGAAAACAATCTGGGTGTTTCCAGCTGGTTCGAACTTACATCTTTAGACCAACTGTATGTTAAATGATATGTGTATCAGATATGGGAGATTAGACATATGTGATGTCAAGTAGAGCTATCTGGCATGGGCCTTGCTCCCAGTTCATGCCTTTACTTAACCCACATGCACAAGGATAAGATATTTTATCCTCAAGGAATCACTTTTTGTTGCAGAAGTTAGATCAAATAAGATCTACGGTTGGAGTAATCTCTGGCTCAGGACAAAGAAAGGTTATGTATGTTTGTACCTTCAAGTCACTACCTGTGGCAACCCCTGAATTCAATACTGCTTTATTAGGTGAGGAATACTCAGGGGTGTTTATGCTAGTTTCTTCTGAAATACAGCCTACCGCAGTGATTTCCAACTAGTGTGCCATGAGAGATCATCAGGTGTGCCGTGGGAAATTATTTTCGAACTTCATTCATATATAAATTATAAGGCACATCTATCCCTTTAAGAAATGGAACCATAGCACTCTTGTGTCACCTAAGAAGTGACGCGAGAGTGCTATGGTCGCGCCATCTTGGATTCACTTAGATGCAGCTAAATAAACAAAGTTAGAGTTAGTGCTGCAGCTGCGCGTCAAGTGATAGTGGCAATTTGGGATCACAGCAAGACAAGCGAGTGACAGTGATGGAGAAGTATTTGAGAAGGAAAAATGCTAATGCCGAACAGGGCCCTGGACAAAATTATGTCACAGATGAAGGCCCTAATATGAGTGGTGGACAAAATAAAAAAGAAAAGACGGTGAGCTCAAGGCAATACAGCGAAAGCTATCTTTCATTTGGATTCACTTTCACCGGGGATGCAACGGCACCGACTCCACTGTGCTTGGCGTGTGGTGAGAATCTGTCCAATAGCACCATGGTGCCAAGGAAGCTTAAACGCCATCTCCAAACGAAACACCCTTCCGTTCATCGAAACTGTCCCAGGTTTCACACTCTCAAAAAAGGTTGAAAATCACTGGCCTATCGCACCTGATTGTCAGTTACAGGCTTACTAGAAACCCTTCCACACAGCCCTATATCCCAGAATATCAAGACAGATAATCCCACAACGCTTCAAGATTGACCTTTCGCTCACCTCCTGAGCCCCACCATCTCAGCTTCAAGAGAAATAAAAAGTTCAAAATTCCCTTAACCCTGTTGCCCCAAGAAATACCTACACACACACACTATCATACCTTTCTTTAATTATAAAAAATGCTGGGTTTGCTGGGTTGTTTTTTTTTGCTAACTTTTTCACCATTGCAAAACTTTACATAATCAAATTGCCAGCTCCAATATGTTACCATTCAGTTTCTACAACTGAGTCCCTGCTGTTCAACAGACCAGCACAAGATCAATTAGACCCAAGGTTATCAAATATCATAACTTATATTATGTAGTGCTTTTGTGACTTTGGACAATGTGGTTGTTTTGAAAAACAACACAGATTCTTCCAATTGCATCCCAGCTGAGAGATGGATTGCCACCAACCTCCAGGAATCATCAAATACTTTGTTTACCCACTTGATTTACTTTCCAGTTTCCCAGCCTCACTCTTTGTGTAGAGATTTTTCCAAGCTTCCAAAGTGCACTAATACTAAATACCAGTTATTTCCAGTCTAGACAATAGGGACCACACACTCAAAGGTGGGCACCGCTTTAATTTTGAACCCTGCCAGGCCCAGCTGTTCTCTCTTCCTCTCCACCCGGGGGTCTCTAATATCAGGAGGAGGTCTCAGTAATGAGAAGGCAGATCTTAGGAGGCATGTCTCCTGACTAACCAGTGAAGGGAGTAGGAGGTTTGAATACTTTGAGCTACCAAACTTTATAAAATGTACTGCACTTTTCTGTGTTTGTTCTTTTGACGATTACGCTGTTCTGTCATCCATCTGGCCAGGTGAATAAACCTCTGTTATTGCCCTCAAACCTGGTCATGTTTTTTTCTGGCATGCTGAGAAACAGACCTACACTGTTTGCAGATTGCTGATTTCTGTAACTTTGAGACTGTACTGGTAATGCACCAGTTGCTCTCAGCTGGATAATAAATATGTCAGTCCTAGATAGGCATTATTAACTAATGAGCACTCTCCTTGCAGGTCCCGACTATAGCAAAAAAAAAAATATCTGCATGACAATACCCATCATCCAGTATATGTAAGCATAGGTATATAGGCAAATATATGAGCAGGCAAACAAATACAGAACTGACAGAAATATATACATGATATGTCTCAAGAAAACAAGACCTAAGCTCGTGACACTCCTATTCAAGTGCTAACCAAGACTAAACCTATTTAGCTTCCAAGAACAGACAGGATCTGGTACTTTTAAGTTACTTAGGCAGGATTTGCTCATTAGAGAGAAACATTTGGAATTCCCACCTAGAAATGTAAACCCTAAGACACAATTACTGTTAAACTGGAATCATGCTGTTATAATTGTGTCAAGGCAAGATAGTAACATAATTGCTATTTTTTCTGGACTGGTATTAAGAGATGTTTCAAGATTTCCCTACAATCTATCAATCTATGCATGTATGAATTGCTGAAATGAAAAGCGTCCATTAAATCTAGTCAAAATGCAGAATAGCAATACAAATGACCTAAAAAATAAAAAAGCTATATGCTCACATTGGGGTGAATAGAGGCTGGGTTTGCATATCCTCTCAAATATCAGACCTTGCTCAGTTTTTAAATGACTTATTTAAACTTAAGGGGGTTCAGAAGGAATCCCAAGACTTAATAACAGAGGATTGGATTGTCTTTGAAATCAGAACCATCAATATATTTGTGCAAAGAAAACAAAATGGAAATTCTCAGGAAATGTAAATTGAACATATCAAAAATCTCCAGTGTGCCTGTAATACATCAGCCTGATAATTGCAGAAGAGGAGTTAATCCGTATGCAAAGACTACCAGCTAAATGCAAACAAGGCCAGCAGGCGCCATAAATTTTGCTGAATAAGTCCTGGCTGGCAAGTTGGAATTGTTTAGTAGGAGGACTTTTAATTAATGGAGCTGCAAAACTGTCCTGTATAGGTTTCCTTCAAGGCAAGTACACCTTTATGTCCATTAAAGTTTTCACCCTAGCAAGTTTATGTTTAGGTACGATTACCAGACTTCTATATGACTTACTACGTTATCTAATTGTTTTGCATAGTGATGCATATTGGGCACTTTGCCAACTCTGTTGTAAAGTAATGTGACAGCAGCTCTACACTGGATATGGAGGATATACAATTACTCGATTCTAATTGCCATCAGTATAAGTCCACTTATGGAAACATAAGCTCGAACACAATTCTGGCAAATGATTAGAAATGAATGGATTCAGCACAGTATTCCTGCATATCTATGAATCCCAGTACAAAGGGATCTTGTCACACTTTTGAGACTGACGGAGAGAAAGATGTTTATGACATAAGCTTTCGTAGTCAGGGTTACTTCATCAGGTGGGATACATGCAAGGAAGTAGCTCTGCTTAACAAAAGCATTGAGAGCCAATATCCATTAATTGTTTATCTTTGGCTTCAGCCATCCATAGTTAGAAAATATTCCCTCCTAAAATTTCAAAAAGCAAACCTTGATTTTGCCTTTTTATATAATAATAATAATAATAATAATAATAATTCTGGCAGCCTAAGAACAAGCCATTAGAACAAATGCCATCAAAGCCAGAATTCAAAAGTTGATGACAGATCGCAAATGTAGACTCTGCAAGGAAGCATATGAAACAATAGATCACATCCTCAGCTGCTGCAAGAAGATCGTGCAGACAGACTGCAAGCAGAGGCATAACACCATTGCTCAGGTAATTCATTGGAACCTGTGCCACAAATACCATCGTCCTGTGACAAAGAACTGGTGGGATCACAAGCCAGAAAAAGTTACAGAAAATGAACACATCAAACTCGTCTGGGACTTTCGAATTCAGACAGACAGAGTTTTGGAGCACAATACTCCTGACCTCACGATCGTGTTAAAAAGCAAAGTATGGATTGTCGATGTTGCAATCCCAGGTGACAGCAGGATTGAAGAGAAACAACTGGAAAAGGCAACATAACATGAGTATTTAAAGATCGAACTGCAAAGACTCTGGCACAAGCCAGTAAAGGTGGTCCCAGTGCTGATCAGCATACTGGGTGCAGTGCCTGAAGACCTTGGCTTGCACTTAAACACAATTGGGGCTGATAAGATTACCATCTGCCAGCTGCAGAAGGCCACCTTACTGGGATCTGCACCTATTATTCGCCGATACATCACACAGTCCTAGACACTTGGTAAGTGTCCAACGTGTGATCCAATATAACCAGCAGAGTGATCTTGTCTGATGTGGACTCATCTTGTTGTGTGCCAAATAATAATAATAATAATAATTTATATATTTATAACCTGCTCTATCTCTCTGAAGGGACTTGGGGATGTTGATTGTTACAGTTAGTAACCAGGACTCAATTTTCCCCTTGGCCATGGAAACCCACTGGATGACCTTGTGTGAATCACACAGTCTCAGCCCCAGAAAACCCTGTGGGTCACCATAATTCCAGAAACTTGAAGATATGCATCATCAAGCTTCTATTTCTCAGGTAGTTTCAAAGATGAGGGATTCAGACAGGAGTCCTCCAGCACCACTTTCTGGTTACAGACGTCCAGGAAGGACTGAAGCCAATGTAAAACAGTGTCTCCCAGTCTCATCCCAGCAAGACAACCCAGAAGCATACTGTGGTCAATGGCATCAAAATCCTCTGAGAGATCCAGGAGAACCCTTGTCTAGTTCTCTGAGTAGGTCACCCACCAAGGTGACCAGAGCTGTCACCTAAAACCAGGCCTAAAACCAAATTGAATGGATCTAGATAATCCAATTCATCCAGAAATTGCTGGAGTTGAGAGGCCACCACATGCCCTAGAGCAGTGATTTTCAACCTTTTTTGAGCCGCGGCACATTTTTTACATTTACAAAAGCCTGGGGCACACCACCAACCAAAATGACACAAAATGACACTCTAACACAGTAATACATATAGTTAATATGTTTTTAAATGTATTTAAACACTCACTTAGTGTGAAACCTGGGGCTGTGATTCCAAATTGCCACTGTCACTTGACGCGCAGCTGCAGCACTAACTCTAACTTTGTTTACTTAGCCGCGTCTGAGCGAATCCAAGATTGATTTATTTATTTATTATTTATTAACTTCAATTTAGTATACCGCTCACTCCGAGGCTCAGAGCGGTGTACAGAGGATGTATAAACACAGTGAGTATGATAAAACAGATTAAACAAATTAAAAACACATTAAGACATTAAAACAGTTAAAACATTTCGAAGCAATAGCCCTCAATGGAGGCTGGGTGGGACATGATGAGGATCTGGAACAACCATAGGCGGCATGGCATGGCACACAGTATGATTGGGTTAAGGGCCAAACGCCTTCCTAAAGAGCCAAGTCTTCAACGCCTTGCGGAAGGGCAGGAGAGCACGGATGGCCCGGATCTCCTCAGGGAGGCCGTTCCAAAGAATTGGAGCAGCAACAGAGAAAGCCCTCCGCCGTGTGGAGGCCAATCTGCAGGTTCCGAGGGAACCATAGCACTCTCGCGTCACTTCTTAGGTGACGCAAGAGTGCTATGATTCCATTTCTTAAAGGGACAGATGCCCCTTATAGTTTATATATGAATGAAGTTCGAAAATAATTTCCCACGGCACACCTGATGATCTATCATGGCACACTAGTGTTCCACGGCACACTGTTGAAAATCACTGGATGGGATTTCTGGGAGTTGTTGGCCAAAACACTTGGGGACTCACAAATTGAGAACCACTACTCTAGAACCTTGCTCAGAAAGGGAAGGTTGGACACTGGCCAATAACTGTCCATTATAAAGGGGTTCAGAGATGGCTTTCCTCCTTTAGGCAAGTTGGAAATTTGCCTTATTCCAAGGAGGCACTGACCACTACCTTCAGCCATGCTGCCAGTCCCCCTCTGGCCTGTGTAATCAGCCAGGAAGAGCAAGCATCTAGAATACATGTGGTAGCTCTCACCTCTCCAGAGCTATGTCTCTGAACGCAACATGCAATTTAAAATAAAATTACAAACTCATCCAGATTATTTTAATACTTTCCAGGCTAGTGGTGTCTCCTCAGTCAGAAGTTGTGCTTCCTAATTACGAAGAGCAATTATCATACAAAAGGATTATGTTTATGTTTCAAATAAAACGCCATCCCGACTTCAGCTGTCTTCCCACCTCCCCCCACCGCACACTGTGGCAACATGAAAAGAGGGAGAGAGAAGGGAGAGAGAGAGAGAGAGAGAGAGAGAGAGAGAGAGAGAGAGAGAGAGAGATGCAATTCTGAATTGTAGCACGCCACTTCTCTCTCTCTCTTTCTGCTGAAGTGGGATTTTACTCCTTCTAGTTTATAATCGTTACAGAAATTTAAACCTCAAGCCATTTCAGTCCAAGCTTATACTAAGCTTGTTAGTGGTTTCTGATGCTGCAGATGATAGCGCTCCAGCATTACCATAAATCAGCAGAATTAACTATGATCTTCAGAAGCATGCTTGAAAGTGGGTGACAGAAGTCTGCAATTTGGTGCTCTGAATATTATGATAACATTCTATATTAAATGTTTATAATCTACTTATGGCTGAGCTTCAAGTATATTTTATATATTTGCGCTTTGCCCAATATTGGAAATCAGAGGCTATTATGGCTTTCCAGGATGACGATATTAGCAAAAAATCCCCCCCCCCTTCAATTTTTTTTTATTTTTTAAAAACAAAACAAAATAGTAGGGAAACAAAAACGCAACTGGAGAGTTTATTCTTTTCTAGTTCTTCAAAATTTATGGAAAGGTACACAATATTCCTTTGCTTGTTCATTTACTCTCTCTTCCCATTGTTAAACTGGGACAGAGGACATGTTTTGACTTAGGCTTTGTTTTCCCTACTTTCTAAAGTGTCACATACATACGCTGATTGTGGTATATACAGTTGGCCCTCCACACCCATGAATTGTTTATCTTTGGTTTCAACCATCCATGGTTTAAAAATATCCCCCCACCCCCAAATTTCAAATAGGAAACCTTAATTTTGCCGATTTTATATAAGAGATGTTGATTGTTGCGGTTATTTCGATAGTTTATTTAGCTAGACATGACAAATTATCACAGGATGTCTACGCCCTACAGCTCTGGAGAAATTATACTGTTTAGCTGGTATTGCACCAATAAGTAGCAGACAATAATGAAAGGACCAAGGCAGTAACATCTCTGGCCCATCCTCTGTTTGCATATCAGCCAGCACGTCAACGCCTTAAATCAAGAAATAGATCTAAGAGCAACAGAGATATTCAAACCTCAGCAAGCGAGAGTCCAAAAGTGGCAGGCTAAAACCTGGAGTCTCAAGCCATGGCTAATACCAAATGAGAGTCTCTCCCCTGGGCTCACAGAAGATTGGGCAACTTGGAAGGCGCTGAACAGACTGTGCTCTGGCACCATGAGATACAGAGCCAACCTTAAGAAATGGGCCCACAAAGTGATGTCCACGACATGTGAGTGTGGAGAAGAGCAAACCACAGACCACCTATTACAATGCAACCTGAGCCCTGCCACATGCACAATAGAGGACCTTCTTATAACTACACCAGAGGCACTCCAAGTGGCCAGCTACTGGTCAAATGACATTTAGTATAATGCCAAGTTTTTAAACTCTGTGATTTTTTAAAAATACAACTGTACCCTTGGTTTGCCTCTGATATGATAAATTTAAAAATTAGCTAGTTTGTGGATAATATATGTTTTTTTATTTTAAAATGCTTTATTCACAAAATCAACATTGCACAAAAGAAAAAACTGAGGGGGGTAGGGGGGAGGGTGGGGGTAAACACTAGGGGAGATAAAAACAGTAGTACAAACAGGATAAAAACATATAGACATTGACTTCACATCTCATGAAAAGCAAAATAAGTCCTAGTTTGGGAGAGCAAGACTTTCCCCATATGGGTGCTAGATTATAAATTTAGTCCTTTCAAATCAATATTCTTTTTTCTTTTAATAAATTCTATAAAGGGTTGCCATGTTTGATGGAATCTTTTTGTGGAGCTGTCCCGGAGTAGGTATGTGAGTTTATCCATCTCCGCTATCTCTAGGACTTTATTAAGCCATTCTTCTTCATCCGGAACGTTAGGTGACATGTTTGCCGTTTCACTATAGTTACCTAGCAGTTCTATGTTCTAGATTTATAATCGTTACAGAAATTTAAACCTCAAGCCATTTCTATGTTCTAGATTCATAAAATACTAAAAATTAAGGACTAGCATATATTAAAAGTGAATGTATTTTCCTCCCCATGGTGAAATTTAAGAAGAACCCAATAGTGGTTGAGATCTGTGTGTTGAATTTGGGGCTAATAGATAAGAGGTGTTTATTTATTGACTTACTTGAGATATATCCAACACAATCAACATGATAGTATTCAGAAGGCAACTGCGAAGCCATAAAAGCGAGAGGTAACTGGGAAAGCTACATCAGAATGTGGTCGAGATGGCAAAAGTTATTAACAAATTGAGGACAAGGTGGGAAAGTGGGATGAGAAATAGAATTTGGGATACTTTAAAAGCAGTAGAAAAGGTGGACAGTAGAGAATTAATGCCAAATAGGAACACTAGTGGTGGAGCAGGTTAAACCCATGAATTGCTGAACTTGCTGATCAGAAGGTTGGCGGTTTGAATCCGCAGGGTGGGGTGAGCTCCTGCTGTTAGCCCCAGCTTCTGCTACTCTAGCAGTTTGAAAACATGCAAGTGTGAGTAGATCAACAGGTACTACTTTGGCAGGAAGGTAACGGTGCACCATGCAGTCATGGTGGCGATATGACCTTGGAGGTGTCTACGGACAATGCCAGCTCTTCGGCTTAGAAATGGAGAGGAGCACCAACCTCCAGAGTCGGACACAACTAGACTTAATGTCAAAGGGAAACTTTACCTTTACTAGGGACAATAGAGCTCAAGAATTTAAGCTGATAGTATTAATAGTACCATAGTATCCCCATCACTATCTTCATGTATTCACATCCACCAATGTTATCTGTATACGTGTGGCTTCCTGATATTATTGGTCTATGGCTTCTAACAAGTATAGCCAATGGTGATGGATGATAGGAGTTGGAATTTAACAACATCTGGAAAATCACATATTTCCCATCCCTGCTTTTTAGAGGGAGTGCTGTTGTTGTTTATTCGTTCAGTCGCTTCCGACTCTTCGTGACCTCGTGGACCAGCCCAGAGGGAGTACAAGAACATTAATTCATCTTATCTTTGAATGGGCATATCCAGAAAAGGGAAAATAATTGATTGAATTTTTCATCTAGGGGAATTTAAAATAAAACAAAATATTGATATTGCTTTTTTCCTGTGGAACAAAAAACTCTGGTCTATCAATTGAATGAAAATAAATAAATATAAGGCCGTAACTTTACTAGGCAGGCATCAGGTGAAACTATAATTAATCACAAAGGAACACAGTGCAGCTGTTGAAAGTATAATGAAGCTAATTTATTAAAGCGGAAGCAGCACAGTACTTGAGATAGCTTACAAAAAATTAAGCCTGGGTGTTTTCCTTATGAGCATCAAGTAATGGGCAACGGAATCCCTAACTGTTTGGATCTTTGTTAATTTGTGTGCTGCTGAAGATCAGGATGCCGATTAGAGATACAGCCTTAAATGCAGGTCAGCTTCTGGGATTTACAATTTATTGAGGCGCCAGCACTCTTTGGCAGAAAATGCTGATGGCCTTGTAAAACTACAACTTCTGGGATTCTATAGCATTGAGGCATGGCAGTTAAAGTGGTGTCAAACTGCATTAATGCTACAGTGTAGATGCACCCTCAAAGCTGCAGGATTTGACCTATATTTAAGGATGTAATTATGGAAGATCATTTCTTGCCCTAAAAAACATTCTGGAAGCAAGCACTTTAAACCACTTTTGGGGCTCTGGCAGCCTTCTAGATGTTGGTGCAACAGTTGCCCCTACATATCAACATCTTCCAGATGTTGTTGGACTGCAACTTCCGGCATTCCTCACCATGGCGATGCTGGATAGTATCAATGGGATCTACAGTTCCCACAACATTTGGAGAGCTATATGAAACCACCCATGTTTGAAAGGCTGGTGATGACAAAAGTGCCATTCCCTTGAAGTTGAGTTAGCAAAGCAATAATGCCACCTGTTGGCAGCTTTGAAAAATAATCATAATCACACTTTTGTGTGTGTCAGGAGCTACTTGAGAAACTGCAAGTCGCTTCTGGTGTGAGCGAATTGGCTGTCTGCAAGGATGTTGCCTAGGGGACGCTTGGATGTTTTACCATCCTGTGGGAGGCTTCTCTTATGTCCCTGCGTAGAAGCTGGAGCTGACAGATGGGAGCCCACCCCACTTCCCGGATTTCAACCACCAACCTTTCGGTCAGCAGTCCTGACAGCACAAGGGTTTAACCCAATGCGCCACACTGTGGAATTGCTTTCAAGGTGTCTATCTAGTAATGGTGACCCCCTGGTTTTTATTGGGTTTTCTTAGGCCATAAATACTCAGGAGTAGTTTTGGCAGGTCCATTGTCTGAAATGTAGCCTATAGCACCTGATTTTCATTGGAGATCTCCCATCCAAGCACTAACCAGAGCTGACCCTGCTTAATTTCCAATATTAGACAAGAGCAATGTCGTGAGGGTATTTAGGCCTTATAAACATTTACTATGCTTTTACAGTCCAAATGTTGGCAAAATTCACACCCATCATCAAAGGAGTGAAAGAAACAAAGATACAACTTTGCACGTTGATAAATAAAATATCTCAAATGTAAGGCAGGGCAGAACTGGACGCAAGTCGCATGTTGGGTGAAAATTGGAACAGAAATAAAATAAATGTCAAGGATTTCTAGGGTTGTGCCGCCGCCGCGAGCCTCCGGGAGTCGGCGGCATAGAAACCCGAAAAATAAATAAATAAATATTTTTTTAAAAGATAGAATCATGTTATAAAATTCAAATAAATACATAAACTGGAGGGAATTGCCAACTGCTTGTGTCCTGGGGCAGGAAGCCATGGCTTCTAATGGGCAGGTTTGCATAATTGAAAGCCTGAATTCAGTCCTAGGAACTGAGGTTTCCATCTCTGCGTCAGCCTCAAATATTGGGACTAACATACTCAAGGCCTTCTTAGACAGTAGTCCAACAGGAGATAATGAACAAAAGGCACTTAAGGAGTGATAGACATATGTAAAAATTGTGAAATATCTCATAGAGTGCGGGTTGCAGTTAGCACAGTGGGTTAAACTGCTAGCTACAGAAGATCTTGCTGACCGAAAGGTCGGCAGTTCAAGCCGTGGGTCAAGGTGAGCTCCTGCCCTCAGCCTTACCTAACAGTTTGAAAACAACAGTGTGAGTAGATAAATAGGTACCACTTTGATGGAGAAGTAAAAGGTGCCCCTGAAAACATGCCGGCAATTTGATCAGGAAGGCGTCCATTGACAACAAGCTCCTTGGCATGGAAAAATGAAACAACAGCACCTCCCCATGGCTAAGTCGAGCACAGCCTCCAGATGCCAGAGATGAAAAAGAGGAAAGCCTTGATTCTGTTTATGTACTGTCTGTCTTTGTTGTCAACTGTATAATGCCATTGAATGTTTGACATATATGTACCCTGTAACCCACTTTGAGTCCCCTCAGGGAGATAGAGCGGAATATAAATAAAGTATATCATCATCATATTTATACCATTCTTTTCTCTCTTAAATGAGACTCAAAGTGGGTAGATCCATATAGAAGAGACTGTCCGTTATATTACTTGATCCCAGACTGCTTTCATCCACTGAAGTTAATAACCAACAGCATGAATGTATTTCATGTTCTTGGGTGCCCAGAGGAGGAGATGGCTGAGACACAACAGCTTTTTACTTTTGTCAAGAAAATTGAGGCAAAAATACTGAAGCCTTGAAGCAAATTCCTGTGACTGTTCAATTCGCCTATTACAGAAATGAGCACTATCATGTTCTGTCCTCTCTTTGGCTGCCTTGGGAATAAATGTGCTGTGACATGTGTCAATTGTCGTTAAATAAATTTTAACTGGAGTGGATAGCTGAGAGGCTACCACTGGAGAAGTAATAATCCCAGATACCTCTTTATCATTTTCCTCATTAGCATTTACTCAATGTGGTTGACTTGAAAATACCTCTTGAAAATACGGACATTATCCCAGTGTTTTCTTTATATTTATTCATTTATTTACACTATCCCAAGGCCTCCTGAGGTGGACGTAGAATAAATGGTTGTTGCTAGCTGCATTTTTGTCAACTTTGGCTTATGGTCACTCTATAAATGGAAGATCCACAAGTCACCCTATCTTGTAAACTCAAGTCTGTGGCTTCCTTAACTGAGTTTATCCATTTGGAATGTGGCACCCCCAACACACACACACTCCTCTCCACTTTATTATGGTCTTTCCTAGTCGGCCATCTTTTGTCATGATATGGCCAAAATATGACAGCCTCAGTTTCGTCATTGCATACTTCTAGGGAGAGTTCAGGCAGATTTGGTCTAGGACTCATTTATTTGATGAACAAATAAAAACAATTAAACAAGACTATACAATAAAAAATATTAAAACAATTTCAAACACATGAAAATATTCATTAATTTTAAAAAACATAAAACAGAGCAATTTCAAATATTAAAAGGCAGAACGTTGGTGTCTAAGCTGCTTGTCAGAAATTTTAAAAGAGATGGAGCTAGCCTGACTTCCCTGGAGAGGCAGTTCAACAATTGGTGTGCTGTGACAGAGAAGGTCTGTTACGTGTGTATATTCCAGATAACTTCATGAAGATTTGGGACAATCAACAGTACTTCTCAAATTTTGGGCATGCTCATATGAGGTGATTTTGCAGCTATCCTGGCCCAATTTGTTTATTTATTTATTTATTTATTGCTTCAATTTATACACCGCCACTCCCAAAGGCTCAGGGCAGTTTACATAAAAGATACAACAACCATTCAACAATAAGCAAGGTTAAAATTGTTTCCATTAGCAAAGTTCAAAAGCCTGCTGAAAGAGATGAGATTTGCAGGCCCTACGAAAGGCCATCAGATCCTGTAGTGCCCAAACCTCAGGGGGAAGAGCATTCCATGGTGTGGGGGCAATGATTGTAAAAGCCCTTTGTCTGGTTGCCGTCAGGCGGTAGTTCTTCAGGCTAGGAATTTCCAAGAGATTTTGCTCCTCGGAATGCAGTGATCTCTGGGGTTTATATGGAAAAAGGCGATCCCTTAGGTACACTGGCCCCAGACCATATAAGGCCTTGAAAGTAAGAACTAGCACTTTGAAACTGATTCGGTGCTTGATCAGTAGCCAGTGCAGTTGCTGAAGGACTGGAGTAATATGGCAGCTCGCTGGCTCCCCTGCGAGCAGCCATGCCACAGCATTCTGCATCAGCTTGAGCTTCCGGACCACCGCCAAAGGCAGGCCAATGTAAATAACGTTACAGTAATCTAATCTTGAGATGACAGTCGCCTGGATCACCGTAGCCAGGTCACCCCAAGACAGATTGGGAGCCAGCCACCTAGCCTGGTGCAGATGGAAGAATGCTGCTCTGCTTACAGTGGAGATTTGAGCCTCCACTGTCAGCAGAGGGTCCAAGAGGACTCCCAGGCTCTTTACTAATGATGACGGGCATAGCGCCTTGCCATCCAGGGTAGGCAACTGGATCTCCCCACTGCCCGGGCAGCCCAGCCATAGGATTTCCATCTTTGCTGGATTCACCCTCAACCTGCTGGCACACAACCATCCAGTAACGGCCTCAAGGCACTGATGGAAATTATTGGGTACCGAGTCAGAATGTACTGGTGACACTCAAGCCCGAAGCTTTGTACCAGCTTCCAAACACTTTTCAAGGGCAGCCCCACATTGAGTGCATCACAGTAATCTAATCGGGAGGTAACTAGAGCATGATTCTCTGTGGCCAGATTGCTTTCCCCAGAAAAGAGTGGAGTTGGGCAAAGGTCTTCCTGCTCACTGCAGCAGTCTGGCCTTCCAGCTCTAGGTCCAAGACCCCATCCAGAATGGGCAGGTAGGGAGATGGGATATAATGAAGTTTCCTTAAACAAAGATTTTACAGTAGTTTCTTTTATGGAGGTTGGGGCCTACACCTCTTTCAAGGCAGCATTTAAAACCACTGCTGCCTGCCTAAGCGTTCGGGATTGTGTGGTATATTTTCGAGTGATGTGCACAGATCCAAGTAAGGTGGCCTTTTGCAGTTGATTTTGTCAAATGCCGGCTGAGATCTTTTAACACGGCACCCAGTGTGCCAATTATCACTGGGACCATCTGTATTGGTTTATACCAGAGACTTTGCAGTTCAATTTTGAGGTCCTGATAACAGCTGAGCTTTTCCTGTTGTTTTTCATCAATTCAGCTGTCATCTGGTATGGTGACATCAGTAATCCAAACTTTTTTTCTTTTCCACAATCATGATGTCTGGTGTATTGTGTTCCAAAACATTGTCAGTCTGGATTCAAAAGTCCCACGGTATTTTTGTGTGTTCATTTTCCACTACCTTTGCAGGTTTATGATCCCACCAATTCTTTACTACTGGCAAGTGGTACTTGTGACATAAGTTCCAATGAATCATTTGGGCCTGATAGTTGTGCCTCTGTTTGTAGTCTGTCTAGGGTTCCCATATGTCCCTTATTCTAAGGGACGTCCCTTATTTTGGCCCTAAAATTTGTGTCCCTTATTTTCAGGCCCTGTTCCTTATTTTTGACTAGCAGGACAGGACTGGGCGGGGTTGACCAGAGGAAGGTGTGCGCTGTGGTTTCCACGGCAATGCCTGCCCGGGGATTCCAACTCTCAGGGCAGCCTGCATCCCCATTGGAAGGAAGAGGCGATAGAGGACTTTTTCAAAGTACAGTAGACCAATTAACTGTTACCCAAGGGGAATGTTGGATAAAGATAGTTTCTGGTTGCTTGAGAGTTACTCTTAAAATAGGCCTAGCTGTGCATCCCAATACTATACAATGCTGTCTATCCCATAATATACTATACCATTAACTATTGACATAATAATCATGAAGATGTACTGTCTTATAAAAAGTATTTTATTTTAATGTTTAGACAGTGCACTTTTAAAGTCAGCAAAGTCAAGTACTAAATACAGAGGGAGAAAATTAGGTAGTTCTAATAATGTTTTTTCTGCATGACAAAGCATGCAGAAACATACCATGTACTGTTAAGAGGGTATAAGTCAGTTTCTTTTGTGAGTTTCAATCATTATCTTATTCTGTTAATAAAACTATTTCTACCTAATGTTTGAGTTTCAAGTTTTTAATGAAGTGTCCCTTATTTTTGTGAAAAATCCCGTAAATGTCCCTTATTTCTTATATCAAAAATGGCAACCCCAAGTCTGTATAATTTTCTTGCAGCAGATGAGGATATGATCAATGGTTTCATCAGCTTCCTTGCACAGTCTTCATTTTGAGTCATCAGCTGATTTTTTGATCTTGGCCTTAAATGAATTTGTTCTGATTGCTTGCTCCTGGGCTGGGTGGTAAAATAAGGTGCCTCAGCTTATATTCAGGTGGGCTTATACTCAAGTATATACGGCACTGGTATGAAAAACACTAGGTACCACTTGTGTGGGGAGGCTAAATTTAACTGATTTATGAGGCCATAAAATCTCCAGGAAATACACACAAAAATAATGAAGGAATGCGACAGCTCCTCCTGGCCAGAAGCTGGAATGTTAAATTCCCTCTATGTCTTATATGTTGTATGTCAAATGGCATTGAATGTTTGCCTGTATATGTGCATTGTGATCCACCCTGAGTCCCCTGTGGGGTGAGAAGGGCGGAATATAAATGATGTAAACAAACAAACAAACAAACAAAAACAAAACTGTAGTACCATTAGAAGACCGTTCCGCCTGCTTCACCCTCCATAAATGGTAATAAACTTGTTAATATTTAATATTTTACAAGACAAGAAAATACATTTTTTCCTCTATTAGATCAGGCACTCCATAAAGTGGATTCTTAAAAATCCAGATAGCTAATTTCTCTCAGCAAAAACAGATCCGGGAGGCAGGGTTTTCAACCAGGCAAAATTGCCTTAAAGACTTAGCTCGCATATGAGGCTTTAAAAAAAAAGTTAGAGGTAGAAGAAGATTAGAAAGTAGAAAAAGGCATTTTAAAACAATAATTTCTCATCAGGGCAAAAAAAAAAAAAAAAAAAAAAAGGAATCATCCAAAGCATGTCAAAATATGGAAAACAATTTACTTGGGACAGTCCCCTTAAGTGTCACAAAACTCTTCTCCGGCTGCTGCGACATTCTCTAATGACATTACAGCTTGTGGCCCCATCTCATCTCATCTGTTAGCAAAATCCGAAAGTCACTTATGTCAGTCTCTAATGCAAGCTAAATGAGTCTTCCTAGTAATAAGGAGCTTCGCAGAATTAGTTTTCGTTCTGCAGAAAATTGCCATTGGGGCCGGCACTTTTATCTAAAAAATTCACTTGTGCATAAGCAAAAAACTCATATATTATTTGGTTACATTCCATCAGTATGAGAAATAACATTGTGAGAATTCAATGCATGCTAATGATATATAGAAATCCACCTGCTTTCTGATAAAATGAGTTTAATTTTCTGTTTCCCACTGCCTGGTTGGCCTTTCATAAATTACTTATGCACAGCTATTATTAAAATAGAGGGAAAGCAAATTAGAAAGTCCGCATATCTCTCTACTGGATTTAACCAAGGCAGGGCTGTGACAGCTAGAGTCAGCGTTTTTGAAAAAAAAATATTCTGCTCTCTTGAAAAATTTTGCATCTCTATACAATTCTGGGCCACTGTTGTAAACGTTCTGACCTGCCTTCTTACCAAATTAACCTAAATCCTTTCTATTTTTCAACATTAATGGAATCCTCTAGAGTCCTGCTGATATATATTAAAATATATTTATTGGTTAATTTGAATTCCAGCCATTTTTTCCAGCACTTGTGTTATATCTCGGCCGTTTGGAACCGCAGCATTTGAAACCTTACAAATTAAGATAAATGCATCTGACAATTATCAGATCAAAAACAACTTAACTTTCATTGGAATATATGATTGCTAATTTTCCCTTCCTGATGAAAGAGAAAAGTGAGGACTTTCTCCTTGAAACAGTTAATTGGATTTTGAAGCACTGTACGATTCAGGCAATTGGTGCAGCTTTGGGCTGGTCGGTGACTATGTGACCCTTTGGCTTTACCACAGACAATGGCTTTTCATTTTCTTGCAGGTCTTTCAAGTCCATAGTTCACGGTGACTTTAACTTTAATTTCTGTTAATGATATTATTTTGCTCTTTTTTAGGATCAAACTTTGCTATGATGGGTTTGAGCTGCAGTGGCAATCCCATTAGCTCCTCAAATTACACTCTTTTTAATGCTGCTTAGAGCATTATTTCATTTTAAAATGTCTTTTCTTGCACTGTGCGCACACGTGCAGACAAAGACTTTAAAACTAACTTATTTTACAAGGCACATGGTAAAGGTAAAGGAAAGCAAATATATCATGACACATTTGCATAGGTGATTATATCAATGCCAAAAACATTGTAATATCATTCCCAGGTGTGTTAACGGATGTAAACATAGAAAATCCAGCGTCGTCCAAGACATTTTGCTGCCTGAGGCAAAATGAAAGATAGGTACAGTAGAGTCTTGCTTATCCAACCTTCACTCATCCAACGTTCTGTATTATCCAACGCAGTCTGCCTCCTGCTTGGATCCGCAGCTGTTTCAATACATTGTAATGTTTTGGTGCTAAATTAGGAAATACAGTGATTGTGCTACATAATGTTACCGTGTATTGAATTGCTTTTTCTGTCGATTTGTTGTAAAACACGATGTTTTGGTGCTTCATTTGTAAATGTATTTATTTATTTACTTACTTTATTTATATTCCGCTCTTCTCACCCCAAAGGGGACTCAGAGCGGATTACAGTACACATACTTGCAGACAATCCCTGTAGTTCAACATATGACATGTAAACATGTGACATTTATCACAGTACAGTACAGTACATACATTTTTACATTTATACATATATGGACACACAGAGGCAAACTTTCTGGCCACCAGGGGGAGCTGACACACTCCTCATCTCTCTCAGCATTTCCTTCCAGTGTCCCTTTGTTGTTTCTTCCGCATTCCTCAGCAATTCTTTATGGCCTCATAAATCAGTCAAAGTTTTGCCTCCCCACTTTAATGTGGTACCTTTACCTCCTACTTGACAAATGTAACTGTCTTTCGGGCTGCAAAGGTTGGCAGCTGGCTACACTTAAGGTCGAGAACCCACCTCAACCCGGGCAGGCCTCGAACTCATGACCTACAGGTCAGAGAGATCTTATGCAGCTTGACACTTAGCATCGAATTGTGCCTTTTTGTAAGCCGCTCTGAGTCCCCCCTCAGGGGTTGAGAAGAGCGGGGTAAAATGCCGGAAATAAATAAATAAAAAATAATAAATTAGCCAGCTGCGCCACATTCCCGGTGCTCATAAAAACACAACAAATTTGATGTTTAATAGGCTTTTCCTTAATCCCTCCTATTATGCAACATTTTTGCTTATTCAACGTTCTGCTGGCCCATTTATGTTGGATAAGTGAGACTCTACTGTATATACACAGTACAGAGTTATAACAATTTGATACCACTTTAACTATTATGTCTCTATGCTAAGGAATTGGGCATTGATAGCTCGATTTATAGGAGCCCCCGGTGGCACAATGAGTTAAACCAGGCAGGGGCAAGCTTCAGCCCTCCCCGTGTTTTGGACTTCAACTCCGGTAGACTGTTAGGAATTGTGGGAATTGGAGTCCTGGAGGACCGAAGTTTGCCCATGCCTGGCTTAAACCCTTGTGCTGGTAGGACTGCTGATCAAAAGGTTGGTGGTTTGAATCCGGAGAGCAGGGTGAGCTCCCATCTGTCAGCTCCAGCTTCTATGTGGGCACATAAGAGAAGCCTCCCACAGGATGGTAAAACATCTGGGTGTCCCCTGGGCCAATTCTTTCACACTAGAAGTGACTTGCAGTTTCTCAAGTCACTTGTGAAATGAAAAAAAGCTTGATTGATCATTCTGTGCTGTAGTTTAAGGGAGGGCAGTTGAACAGTAATTAAAGGGGGGCTCAGCAATGATTATTTTCCATTGTGTCAATGACGGGCACTAAAACTGGACCCATTGGGGAATTTTTTTCCCTTCTTCTGGGGAAACATGCAGGGCCTAGGAGCCAATGGTTCAGAGATTGGCACCAGAGACTGAAAATGACATTCATTTCTGGAAAATGGGAACAAATGCTCACCTGTTAGCAGCCAAAGACCCTGAGCCTTTCCATACTACACATTTATAGTGTTATAATTCCACTTTAATGTCCTATAGAATGCTATGATTAGTAGTTGGATTTTAAATGCTTCCCCACAAATGGCCACACCCAGGTCTCTGTTAGACAAAACCATGGCAGTTAAAGTGGAACAACAGTGTTATAATGTGACTAGGGGATGCATCTTCACTGGTACCTTAAGCCAAAGGGGATCTGAATCAGTTCCATGGCCATTGTAAAATGCATGGAGCTGATTCAGCATTATGCAGGCTAAGAACCACCTTAACAGAAGACATTGGATACTCCAGTTTTTTCAAAATAATTAGCGAATTTGGAAAACCACAGTGATTGCCATCCTGCTCTCCCTGGGTTCAGGCATCTTGGGAACAGGGCATGGCAGTTACCTTGCACCACTTGATCTGTCATTTATGATGCCCATTAGGCATTGCTTAGTGACTAGAGTGATGGTATCTAAAGCACAGAAGTGAACTGAGAAGGGACGGAAGAGCCATTCCTCCTCTTTCTCTCCTTCACCATCACTTTGTCACTCTGGATATTGTCACTCCGGGTACTTCCTTACTTAGGCAATCCCTCGTAGCCTGAGGATAATGGTCCCCAAGTCTAGTGTCTTGGCGGTGGGTCTGTAGGTGGCTGTGGAGCCCTATTCTTGATCTGCATGTTCTCCTGCAGTGAGGACATCGGTTTCTAGGTGGAAGGCGGTCCTGGTCAGGGTTGGCTTGATGCGCCTTCCTTTTGGCATGTTTCTCCCCTTCACCCTCTATTCGTGCCTCTTCTAATTCTGCAGCACTGCTGATCACAGCTGACCTCCAGTTACAGCACTCAAGGACCAGGGCTTTCCAGTTCTTGACACAATTTTTAAAGATTAGCTTTAAGCCCATCTTTAAATCTCTTTTCCTGTCCACCAAAATTACATTTTCCGTTCTTGAGTTGAGAATATAGTAACTGCTTTGGGAGATGGTGATCCGGCATTCGGACAATGTGGCCAGTCCAGCGGAGTTGATTTCAAAGGAGCATCACTTCAATGCTGGTGGTCTTTGCTTCTTCCAGCACACTGATGTTTGTTCGTCTGTCTTCCCAAGAAATCCTCAAGGTTTTTCAGAGGCAACACTGATAGAATCGTTCTAGGAGTGTGACATCTGTAGACATTCCACGTTTCGCAGGCGTAGAGCAGGAACCGAGGCACAAACCATTATCTTTATGCCCAGTGGGCACTGCAAATGGAATATCGAGTTCAGGGGCATAGAGTGTAGTTTCCATCCTGCTCCCAAGCTGGATCAGAATAGCCATTTCTGCCCTGTCAAGATGTACCCTGGCACTCCTGACTAAAAACCAAGGAATTTCTGCGTACCTAACACACGGCGGTCTAAATCCTATTGTTAGACCTGCCTAAAGCAGAGCAGCGTGTTGTACTTTGAGTTGAACAATGACTCTGGAGACTAGGGTTTGAACCCCTGCTTACTCATGGCAACCCACTCAGTGATCTTGTATAAGTTATACTCTCTCATCCTTAGAAGAAGTAAAAAAAGTCTCTTTTGAACTAATCTTGCCAAGGAAACCTAGCAATAGGTTCTCTTTAGGGTTGCCATAAGGAGAAGGCACACAATTAAAAAAAAAAAAGGAGAAGGCACACAATAACAACAAAGCAAGGCTATTGAATCAATAGGATTTAACTACAGATTGAGTCACCACCAAACCCACAATTGATTCAATGCCTCTTCTGTTGCTGGGCTTAACCAATGGGTTTTCTGCCAGTATCTGTTTGAAGTTCTGAACTAGTCTCCTTCCTACTTTGGGCATTCCAGCGTCGTTGTCCAAAACATTCGTGGCAGTATCTTTGTCAAAGCTCCTCAAAGAAGACAAGATAGGTTTCCTGAGAGGTTTAGGAACAATATGTTTTGGTCCCTTAGGACCCTGGGAAACAAGACTATTGCATGTACCTTGGAAGTTTTTACTTTTGGCAGAGCGAATGCTCTCCAATAATCGGCTCATTGCAGCTTGAGCTCTAAAGCCATTGTCAAACAAAAACTGGAAATATCTAAGGCACTTGACAAAGCGGTACACTTCGAGCCTAATATACCCGAAAACAACACCCGAGTCTTGTTTGTATAAGCATGTGAATTAGCCAGCTTAAAGATGAGGGAAAAGGAAGCATTCCCTTATGATGACTTTTTTTAAAAAAGAGAAAGAAATCTCCCTCTACTGCATTTGTCTGATAATGGATTCCTGCCTATTGTCCCGCACTTCACTCCTCATCAACAAGAACACTTCAGTGTTGAGAAATATGATTTTACTGCAAAGGAACAAAAGCAAACGATACAGGAAAAAAATGAAAACATACAGCAGATGGAATAGTATTTCAATCTTGCAACATAAAATATGCTGCTTTATTGTGACATAAAGTGGGCAGATGTGCCTAGGGTACATCTAGCATATGGTGCAGGAATGGCTTTGTCTGATGCAAAGTTCCTAACCTTCTTGTATATTCCTCCTTGTACATCCATTAGCTTTTTTTTAAAAAAATAAAATAAAATAAAACATCCATTTACTTATTACATGTACACTGTTAATTTGCTCTTACCTTCAGAGACCTTGTCCTTTTAAGAAGTGATACTCCGATAGGCACATATCTGAGCTTTTCTGCTTGTTCAGATGTATAGATAATTTATATATCTATCTATCTATCTATATATATACACACACACACACACAAACACACACACACATATACATACACACGCACACACACGCACACACGCCTCGGTTTTAGAATGCATTCAAACAGTTCCTCTCATTTGATAAAGCCTAGATATAGCTCCATTCTGTTTTGGTTGCACAAGGTTGTCAATTTTTAAAATTATAAATATAAGAACATAAGAACATAAGAAGAGCCATGCTGAATCGGACCTCAGCCCATCTAGTCCAGCATTCTGTATCACACAGTGGCCCCCAGTTGTACACGGGGATCTCGAGCAGAAGGGAGGGCAAAACCCTAACCTGCTCCCGACCCCCCACAACCAGTACTCAGGGAAATCCTGCCTACCTCAACCAACTCCGAAGTGGCACTTGAATGTCCTTTTCAGTAAATATGTTTGGACCTAGAAATTGGAAAATTATTCTCCAAAATGTCTATTGAAACAGTACCACAGGGTAAAGCACAAGCCAGCATTACAACAGGGTGGCATTCATGTCCTATTGTTTAGTACAGTATTTTCCCCAAACTGGAAAACCAAACAGTTCCTTGGTTGTTGTGAGTTTTTAAGGTTGTATGGCCATGTTCCAGAAGCATTCTCTCCTGACGCTTCGCCTGCATTTATGGCAGGCATCCTCAGAGGTTGTGAGGTCTGTTGGAAATTTGGAAAATTGGGTTTATATGTCTGTGGAATGTCCAGGGTGGAAGAAAGAGTACTTGTCTGTTGGAGCTAGGTGTAAATGTTTCAATTGGCTAGGCATTTAATGGCCTAGCAGTTTCAAGGTCTGGCTTCTTACTGCTTGGGGGAATCCTCTGTTGAGAGGTGATTAGCTGTCCCTGAGTGTTGTCTAACAAACAAGAGTTCTTTCTCCCACCCTGGACATTTCACAGATATATCAACCCCATTTTCCTACTTTCCAACAGACCTCACAATCTCTGAGGATGCCTGCCATAGATGCA
Organism: Anolis apletophallus; assembly: GCA_030556195.1. Lineage (NCBI taxonomy): Eukaryota > Metazoa > Chordata > Lepidosauria > Squamata > Anolidae > Anolis > Anolis apletophallus. The sequence goes on from JARBWK010000010.1 coordinate 17,607,625, forward strand.
GGCAAACGTCAGGAGAGAATGCTTCTGGAACATGGCCATACAGCCCGAAAAACTCACAACAACCCAGTGATTCCAGCCATGAGTCTTCGACAATACATTAAACAGTTCCTGCTAGACCACCAAAGGTGCAATGTTAGTCTTCACATAGAATTAATGCAGTTTGACTTTAATTGCCATGGCTCAATGCTGTGGAATTATGGGAGCTGTCATTTTTGTGTTGGTGCCTCACCAAACTACAAACTCCAGGATTCCATAGCATCGAACCATGGTAATTAAAGTGCTGTCAAACTGTCTTAATTTTACAGTTTAGATGCACCCTTGGATACAATCATACTGCAACATAGTTGTACAGTATCTTCACTGGTAGAAGAGGAATTATTTACAACTAAGGAGTTATTGCAACTTTCAGGTTCTTTTTAAATAGAGGAATGAGCCAAGTTAGAAAGTAGCAGGTCATGGAGAATGTTGAATGACAGTCATCTGGCTTTCTAGTTCCTTTTACCGGTCACCTGACAGAATATATTGTTCAGCAATGGAAGAAGTAGCGTATTGGCTGTTTGACAACCCTGATGTATTCTGCAAATATGTATTAGGGTCACCTCCAGGTCTACATGTTGCCTGAGCAAAGAAGATGACAGTAGGAGAACTGTGTAGACACCTTCCAGTGAAGAGGCAGAGTTTAGGGCCAGTGGGTGTGATTCTCCCCCAGCTATAGCCCTGGTTAACTATGATGGCTATTAGGCATGAGAAAAAAGTTATGAAAATGATTCGTTTCGTAAGAAATTCGTAAGAAATGCTACTTTCGAGTATTTCCGCACCTGGAACGCCAACCAGGAAGTGGACTTTCTTTTTCGAACTTTGGGGGCCAGGATTTTCTTAAGTGTCGTTATTAGGTCGTAAGGGGGGGGGGGCCCTCCTTCTCTCTCACCACCCTCCCGCCTCCCTTGCCAATAAGTATTATGGCAAGGCAAGCCCTAAACTTGCTCCTTCTTTTGGCTGGAAGCCTGGAAAAATGTAAACAGAGAGATTACTCAGAAGTAAATCTGCAAAGGAGGGCACTTTGGATGAAGGGCCCTCCTTGTGGATTTACTTGAGTAAACCTCTGTTTACATTTTTCCAGGCTTCCCTGCCTCTTCTGCCCTGCCAGGATCTAAAGCATCAAAGAGCATTGGGGTGAGAAACCAACCTAATGCATAATAGAATGAATGCTACTGTAAGTGCCTAATATTATAAGTAATCCAACTGGTCATACCTACATTCCATGCACATGCAATAATACAGCAGTAATAACAATAACAAGAGGTAAAATTCAAACGAGTATTCTGACTGGTCTCTCCTCATGCGGTGCAAACGGCTCTTCTTTATTAGCCCGGGAAATGAGCCGGGAAAAGCCAGCGTTGCTGCTTGGGAGCACACACATACATATTCTTGGGGGATTTGCTGCAGAATCCAGGGCTCATAGAGAAGATTCTGCAGCAAATCCCCCAAAGAATATGTATGTGTGTGCACCCAAGCAGAAAACGCTGGCTTTTCCTCCTAATTTCCCGGGCTCACAGAGAAGAGCCCGCTTGCACCGCATGAGGCAGGGACCAGTCAGAATACTTTGGTTTGAATTTTACCTCTTCTTATACCCATTGTTATTACTGCTGTATTATTGCATGTGCATGGAATGTAGGTATATGACCAGCCTGGGCAAACTTGGGCCCTCGCTCCCTCGGGATCGGGTGAGAGAGAGGCAGCGAGGAGCCGGGGGTCCTCCTCCTTTTTTTGCTGCTTCCAAGAATAGAATACCCCCCACCCTCCCTCCTTCCTATTTGGAGAGTCCCATCTAGAATTCAGTGTGATTTATTCAAGTTTTGGCCAACAACTCCCAGAAATCCCAGCCAATTTACCAGCTGTTAGGATTTCTGGGAGTTGTAGGCCAAAACCATCTGGAATGCGCACGCGCTGGCATATGAACTACTAACGAATTTTGTTAGTAATTAAGTTACATTTTAGAAATTTTTGGAAAAATTTTTGTAAGTCTTTCTTTTATTAATCAAAAAAAATAATCCCCCATTTGATTTTAGAATCGCCATTTTTGGGTTCGAAACCATGCCTAATGGCTATGTGTTGGATCAATATAAATGTGGAGACATGCCTATGGTGGGATTGTTGTAGGTTTTTGGGGCTGTATGGCCATGTTCTAGAAGCATTTTCTCCTGATGTTTCACCTTCAACTGTGGCCAGCATCGTCAGAGGTTGTAAGGATACTTGCTACAGATGCAGGCAAAACATCAGGAGAGAATGCTTCTAGAACATGGCCATTCAGCCCCAAAAATCTACAACAACCCGGTGATTCTGGCCATGAAAGCCTTTGACAACACACTGCCTATGGTCATGTCATACCATTGAGCCATGGCAGTTGAAGTGATGTAAAACTGCATTAATCCTAGTGTATAGACACACCCAGTGTCCTATACGGCAGTGATTTTCAACCTTTTTTGAGCCGCGGCACATTTTTTACATTTACAAAACAATGGGTCACACCACCAACCAAAATGACACAAAATGACACTCTAACACAGTAATACATATAGGTAATAGGAATTTACCTTGAGTTTTGGAGTTCTAGTTCACTAACAACCAGAGAGCACTCTGGATTTGGGACCGGCGAAGCAGGCAGGAAGGAAGGCGGGCAGGGAGCCGGAGGGAGGCCGAGAGTAGTTTCCTGCACACTGGGGAGGAGGGGGAGGAGGGAGGGGCGGGGCCCTGCAGGGAGCCATTCTCCCGCTTCGTGGCTCCACCGGGCTTGGCGGAGCCGCGAACCGGGAGAAAGGCTCCCGCAAGGAACAGGCCCTGCCTGGGAGCCGGGTTTGGCCGGCTCGCGTCTCCCACCGGGCTAGCCGGAAAACGCGAGCCGGACAAACTCGGCTCCCAAGCATGGCCTGGGCCCTGCGGAGAGCCATTCTCCCGCTTTGCGGCTCTGCTGAGCTCGGCGAAGCCGCGAACTGGGAGAAAGAGTCTATCCTGTGGGCTCACTTCTGGAGGAGGAGGAGAGCGTTGCCCGGCCCCTCCCCTCCTGAGCCTTCTCTGCCTCTCTAGGTCCTAGAGAGGGTTGTGTTCCCAACCGCTGTTCCACGATCAGCTGGTGTGCCACGGGAAAACCTCTCTCAGCAGCAGCAGGGGGGGGAGGTTTTCTCGCGGAACACCAGCTGATCTCCCATGGAACACTAGTGTGCCACGTCACACTGGTTGGGAAACACTGCTCTATGAGACCTGAGGGCAGCAAGTTCGTATCAAAGGCACAGAATAGAGCCCACAAAATAGGGCACAGAATAGGGCCAACTCCCCCTGCCTCATGGTAGCTCCATCCTTTCTCATCTGCATATGCAATACAGGATTTTATAAGGGACTCTACAACTGGAGTGAATGCATCCGTTCTGGCAAAAATAACTAGTTCTCCCACAATGCCTCCGCCAATACTATCAAGTATTTGGTTTCCTATGAGCCAAAAGAGTTTTTCCCCCTTTTCTGATCTTTCTGACAAGAGTCACATTTCATCCCAAGTGAAAAGGAGAGTTTTAACAAGGTATTTTGGCTGACGCCGTGTGTTTAAGAGCATGTATTTCTAATCGGAAGCACATCAAACCCTTGCCTCTCTCGTTGTGTACTTAACCAGATCTTTACTTATCTTTCAACTGACCAAATAACCTTGATAATAATGATACTTTTTTATTTTATTTTGAAAGCATGAAAAGCTAAAGGTGAACAACTTCTACACACATGCACACCTCTAATGGCTGAACAGCTCCAAAGGGCTTCGAGTCTTTTGGAGTAGTAATGAATACGGATTTTTGTCTTGTGCACTGCATGGGAGAGGAACTTTTTAGGCTTTTCCCCATATAGCTGCCATGAAAATTGGACCCTAAGCAAGAGTGTGAGTCACTGATGAATGCAGCTCCAAGACTTCATGCTGTGTGCTGGAAGAACAGTAAAAGGCAGGAGGAAGAATGCAGGAGGAAGAAGAGAATGAAGACAAGAGTGTGTCGGTTTGGGGTTCGTAACAAAAATCAAAATGTGGTTTCACAGGATGGGTGCTAAAGTCTAAAAAAAATCAATGCAGGTGTTTTAGACACCTCTCTGCAATGACTTTCTATGTGTTGCCCGTGATATGGTGTTGTCTGTCTGCAATATTAAATCAAGATATGAAATCAAAATAGGATATAATAAACTACACTCAAGTAATAGAATAACTTGCTCTTAAACATGCCGTGGTAAAGGCCATTCATGTCCATGTAAAGTTCATAAAGTCAAGCAATTGCAGCTGTTAAGGACTATACCCTTCACAGGCACATTATTTAGGGAAAGTGAGTTTATTATAATATTCTGTGCTGTTGATAGTTCCAGCTTCATCACTAACATTGCAGAATACAACTAAGGCCTAGTCCAGTGCTTCTCAACCTTCTCAATACCACAACCTTTTAATACAGTTCCTCATGTTGTGGTGACCCCCAACCATAAAATTATTTTCGTTGCTACTTCAAAATTGTAATTTTGCTTCTGTTATGAATCGTAACGTAAATATCTGATATGCAGGATGTATTTTTATTTACTGGACCAAATTCAGCACAAATAGCTGATACACCCAAATTTTAATACTGGTGGGATTGGGGGGGGGGGTGATTTTGTCATTTGGGAGTTGTAGTTGCTGGAATTTCTAATTAAGCTACAATCAAAGAGCCTTCTAAACTCCACCAACAATGGAATTGAACCAAACTTCGCACACAGAACTCCCATGACCAACAGAAAATACTGGAAGGGTTTGGTGTACATTGACCTTGACTTTTGGAGTTGCAGTTCACCTATATTCAGAGAGCACTGTGCACTCAAACAATGATGGATCTGGACCAAATTTGGCACCAATACTCAATATGCCCAAATGTGAAAACTGGTGGAGTTTGGGGAAAATAGACCTTGACATTTGGGAGTTTCTGGGATTTATAGTTCATCTACAATCAAAGAACATTCTGAACCCCACCAGCAATAGAATTGGGCCAAACTTCCCAGACAGAACCCCCATGACCAAATACTGTGTTTTCTGATGGTCTTTGGCGACCCCTCTGACACCCTCTCCTGACCCCCCCAGGGGTCCCAACTCCCAGGTTGAGAAACACTGGCCTAGCCTGTTCACTGGAATACTCATGTAAAGATAGTGCCTAATGGCAAATGCCTAATGGCAAGCGGTACCATTAATATAGATGGGTTCAAATTCTACATCAAGGGGTGTGTCTACACTGCAGAATTAATGCAACTTGACACCATTTAACTGCCATAACACAATGCTATGAAATAATGGGAGCCATAGTTTTATCAAGTTTTCAGTCTCTTTTGCCAAAGTTTGTTGGTGTCTCATGAGCCATGGTAGTTAAAGTAGTATCAAACTGCATTAATTCGGTAGTGTAGATGCACACACAGAGTCTAAGTGCAACTTTACAGTCAACAACTGAAGTAATTCTACTCATCAGTTAATTGCAGCATTGCACAAGTGACTATATATGAGTAATCTGCAAGGTGCATCTTTGGGTATAATGTTCAATAGGACCACATGTATGAGTCTGTTAGTGAAACTCTGAACTAAATATAGATGTTCCACATCAAACAAAAACATGCAATAAATTGGGTTGCTCTGAGTTCTTCGGGCTGAATGACTATGTTCCAGATGCATTCTCTCCTGACGTTTCACGCACATCTATGGCAGGAATCCTCAGTGGTTGTGAGGTTTGTTGGAAACTAGGAAAATGGGGCTTGTATATCTGTGGAATGTCCAGGGAGGGAGAAAGGACTCTTGTCTGTTTGTGGCAAGTGTGAATGTTGCAATTGATCAAATTGATTAGCAATGAATAGCTTTGCAGCTTCAAAACTTGGCTGTTTCCTGCCTGGGGGAATCCTTTGTTGGGAGGTAATTAGCTGGCTCTGATTGTTACTTGTCTGGAATTCCCCTATTTTTGCATGTTGTTTTTTATTAATTATCCTGATTTTAGAGGTTTTTAAAAAATATTGGCAGCCAGATTTTGTTCATTTTCGTGGTTTCCTCCTTTCTGTTGAAATTGTCCATATGATCGTGGATTTCAATAGCTTCTCTGTGTAGCCTGACATGGTGGTTGTGAGAGTGGTCCAGCATTTCTGTGTTCTCAGATAATATGCTGTGTCCAGGTTGGTTCATCAGGTTCTGGCTGCTATGGCTGACTTCTCAGGCTGCAGCGCCTTTCGTGTTCCTTGATTCGTGTTCGAGTGCTGCATTTGGTGGTCTCTGCGTAGATTTGTATACGGTAGACTCCAGCAGAGGTGAGAGGATCTCTTTTGTCCTTTGCCAAACATAGCATTTGCTGGATGTTCTTAGTGGATCTGTAAATAGTTTGTAGGTTGTGCTTCTACATCAGCTTCCCTGTGCAGTCAGTACGGTAAAAACATTTTTCCTCTGGGTAGATCTTTGATTTTTAATTTCATGGCTTGTTCTTGCTCTTGCAGCTCTTCTGATGTCAATCAATTGAGTAGAGGAATTCAAATATGGATACGTCATTAACAGGATTGTAGGCATGGAGATAAATAAACACTACTATCTGCACTTTCAGTTTAGTTTTCTGTGCCAAAACAATGCACACAGTAACTCCTTTTGAGGCATGGAGGGTATGCTGAAACATGCTTTAGGAATAAGTGGGTGCTGTTTTTAATGGGGCAGAAAGGAAAGAAAGAAAACAATTGCCATTTAAAAAGTCCTGGGATCCTTGACAAAATGCATATTTGAGAAATTATTCCTTCAAACTACTCTCGATCTTCTTTTAAAAGGGTCCAAGAAAAGCGATTCCGTGACTTTCTCCGGTGAGCTTTGATACTCATACAATTAGGAAAGCTTTCCTGTTCAATCATGTGCAAACACTTGCCAATTGTTACCCCTTCATTCCGACATTCTGTTGAATGTCTGCAAACAGTCAACACATTTCCACTTAATCTTTTCACTAAGTCCCTTTGCCCTTTTCCTTACATTATTATCTTCAAATCTCTTTATTATCCTCACAGCTTTTAAGCGAATCCCTTCCAACTTAACTTAGCTTCTTGAACTGTGATGCCCGGAACGTGGAACCCAGATGAGATCTCACTAGGGCGCCGTAAAGTGTTCCTTTTCTTGGAAATGAAGTTCTCCTTCAATGAAGGGGAGCAAACCCGGCCCTGGAGAGAAGCTCATCAGACTCTTCTTGGTTGTTCAACGATGCAAAGGTTATGTGTACATTCGATATATCTGTACATTTCCATTATTCTTGGAGGGTTTCAAGGAGCCTCAGTTAACTTCAGATCTGATTCTTTAACAGCTAACATCAATGATAGGCCTTAAACAATTACACCGAGATATCTTTAACAACTAGAAATGGCCCAAAATAACTAATTAAAGTCAGTATGTGAATTTCTGTACCTTTTGGCCCCTATTCCTTTTTGTTGGCAAATCACAGGGTGCACAATGGTAGAAGCAATAACAACTGGCAGAATTCTTGTCAGGGTTTAGCACAGAGTGGATTCTCCCCCATTGAGGTTAATTGACCCACAAAACGAAACTTTCTTAGGATCCACATGCAAATGTTAATTAATAATATTAATAGTATAACTATTGTAGGATGGAAAGTATCTCAAGACGATTCTCCTTTGGCTCCAAGCTAGGCAGAGAATGTTTCTCTGTCTCTAAGAGCCAGTGTAGCAGAGTGGTTGGATTGTTGGAATGTGACTGTGCAAGGACGGGGTCTGAATCTCATTGGGTAACCTTGGGCAGATCACTTTTTCTCAGCCTATGGGTTTTACTGCATGGGTTTTATTGCCATATCACACAATGCCAGCAATATCTATTGCAATTCTGCCACCTTGCTACCTTGATGGTGCCACGATCCCAGGGTTTATTTTGTGCAGTGAGTTCCAGGAATTCTGTGGTGGTACTTGCTGAGTTCTCCTGCTGTAAAAATATGAGGGCCATTCAAGCCAAACCAGGAGTTTTAATTTTACAGGTTTAAAAATTGATGCTAGCATGGTGGTACCATATTCCGTAGTAAGTGGCTAGGCCCCGCAGGGGTGCTCATTAGGTAGCTCGGGAGCTACTAGTAGATCTTCGGCCCTCTTCCAGGTGATCTTCGGGTTTCCTGCCATGCGCGCACGCACGCTCCTGCTGCTGGCTTTTGCTCTCGTGGTGCTTCTTTCGCCTGCGGGGCAGGAAGAAGGAAGCATGAGGCGGGGCCTCTGGAGGGAGCGCCCTGCCTCTCTCTTGTCCAGAAGCAGCTGTGCCGCCTCCGTTGCCGGCGAGACAGGCAGGGCGGAGCACTCCCTCTGGATGCCCCGCCTCGTGCTTTCTCCTTCCTGCAATGCCCTGCAGGTGGAAGAAGCGCCGCGCGGGCGGAAAACAGCAGCAGGAGCACGCGTGGTGGCAAGAGCGTGCAGCGGCAGGAGCGCACGGTGGCGGGGGCAGGTAGATCTTCTGGACTTGGTTGCTTTAAGAGTAACTCGCATGCTGAAAAAGTGTGAGCACCCCTAGGGAAAACCCTGGTTTGTGGCAAATTAATTTGATAGTGGTTTTATTTGATAGTGGGTGTCTGGGTTTTTTCTCAAGCAGTTTCTTAGGCCCCTTCCGCACAGCTGAATAACATCCCAAATTATATGCTCTGAACTGGAATATAGGGCAGTGTGGACACAGATAGCCCAGTTCAAAGCAGATATTGCGGGATTTTCTGCCTTGATATTCTGGGTTATATGGCTGTATGGAAGGGCCCTTAGAATCAAATATTTCTAAAAATCATTTATTTTAAGATCTCCAAGCCCTCTAATTTTACTGATAGGCAGTGCACATGTTGCGAGCCAGTCCAGAGACCATTAATAAAGATGACAAGCTCTTAATGTGTGCATGGAACAGTATCTAGTGAAGCTTCTTGTGAACAAATGTGTAAAGCCTATGAATAACTACATTAATCAAGATGGTAGGCAATGGTGTTAGTGTGTGCATGGAACAATATGTGGTGAAGTTCCTTGTGAACAAAGGCGTAAAGCCCATGAATATCTACAGATGACTTCAAGCACAGTATGGTGAGTAAATGCTAAGCCACAGTAAGAGATCTAGACATTTTTAAGATTGCCATATGTTCGTCAGTGACAATCCTGGCCATGGCAGTTCCCAGCCCATAAGAGTCATTGCTGTGAACATTCATACATAGAATGCCTGATCCTGGATAATTGATGTGAAATTACACAAGAGATTAATCTTTCTGGGGGAACGGTGAGCACAATAATTCACAAACGTATTCTGAGTGATGTACATATGCACTTGCAGAAAAAAAACCCAGCCTTGATTGATCACTAAGGGTGTCCTGTTTCTCCAGGCCAATGCACAAGCTCATATTGCTCACTGCACTTTGTGCACATTACACCAACTTGGCTGGGAGTTCCTCAGAGGTTAGAATTTCAGCACTGATGGCTCAGACATACTGACAAATCTTTCTATGCCAAAGGTTTCCAGGCACAAGTTAAACACGGAGATAAGTGTACAAATGTAGCAGGGGAGTATGTCGAAAATGAATGTGGTTCCCACTCCTTGAAATTGGTTTATTTTATAAACTCAAAAGTCCCAGTTTGACTCGAACACTATTTTTTTAAAGTTGTACTAGCAGTATGGTTTTGCAAAACTGTGGCGTCACAATTTCATGACACCAGTGGCTGTGAAAATCTGCTCATTAGCATAATGGTTAGTTGCTGCTATTGCACATTGGAGTTATGGTGCAGAATAGTGACAAGCCCATAGTAATGTCCTAAGAGGAAGGCAATGGTAAACATTCTCTGGATAAATCTTGCTAAGGAACCTCCATGAGATGGTTTCCATAAGTTGGAGTCAACTTGAAGGCATATAACAATAAATCTCTGTCTCAATACACAGATATATGCACACATATAAAACATTTTTAATACATAGTGCCATCTACGGGGCTCACCTGCAAATAAATTGTTGCAGTCTATGAAAAGCGGAGTTTAGTTCAAGATACATTTAGTCAGGCCTACTGTCTAGCAGTCAATCTTAAGGTAAAGGTTTTCCCCTGACATTAAGTCCAGTTATGTCCGACTCTGGGGGTTGGTGTTAATTTCCATTTGTAAGCCGAAAGACGGCGTTGTCCGTAGACACCTCCAAGGTCATGTGACCGGTATGACTACATGGAACACCATTACCTTCCCATCAGAGCGGTACTCATTGATCTACTCTCATTTACATGTTTTCGAACTGCTAGGTTGGCAGAAACTAGGGCTAACGGGAACTCACGCCATGCACCCCGGATTGGAACTTGTGACCTTTCAATCAGCAAGTTCAGCAGCTCAGCGGTTTAACCCACTGCGCCACCGGGGGCTCCAAATCTTATTTACATTTACAGTCAGTCTTATTTACTTTTATTCTGGAATCATTATATCACATCCAAATGGGATGTGTTTCCAATTGAGCATATACACGTTACAACCTGTCAAGTCACTTTGAATCTCTTTTGTAGAGAGAGAAAGTGGAGTATCAACAACAACAACAATTTTAATTGCAAAATGGATGGCATGCACAACAGAGCCATTGGAAGCAGACCTTGGCCAGGATAAACAGGTATTTGGTCAGGATAGACAAATGTTGGTCCACATGAAGAAAATGTTGAACCAGAAGTCATAGATGTTGGACCAGAAGTTGCAGGTGTTGGGCCATTGGAAGCAGATGTTGACCAAGAGAAACAGATACAGGCCATGACAGACAGATGTTGAACCAAGAGAAGCAGACTTTCCAAATTGTAGATCATTAACATCTAGAACAGGAATGGGCAAACTTCGGCCCTCCAGGTGTTTCGGACTCCAACTCACACATCTGGAGGGCCAAAGTTTGCCCATGCCTGATCTAGAAGGTCACTGATTCCCATTCCCATGTTCATTAGCATGAAAGCTCAGTAAAAAACACTAGCAAATGCTAAAGTTTATCTTCTGCTAGCCATAATCTCTAAACTGTGATTTATTATGGTTCATGTCCAATTTTTCTTTTCCTTTTATTTTCCAGTTGAACTAATAGGGATATTATGCCATCAAAAGATTTTGAATTGTGTGGGTTTTTTTAATATGTGGAAGCTTCTCTGGAAACAAGTATTAAAATATATTTGGGTTCAACTGAAATATACAGACATGTAGCACCATCTACTGGAATAATGGCAACTTGTGCAACATAACATTGAGCATGTTAGGAAAAAATGTATGCTTGTACCAAGAAGGGAAAAAGATACGCATCAAATGCATTTCCCAATATTGGGGGGGGGGGGGGAATCTTGGGATAGGATTATCATAACTTCCTGATTAACAAAAAGTTTCAGCAAATATTAATTCTACACTTCATGTGACAACTGTGCCTTACAAGTATTGGTGTTGCGCATGCAAACATACAGTATGCATACAGATAATTAAGGACATGAATTTTCTTTACACTTTACATATTTAATCCAGGAAATACCAGTATATTTTGAGTAAACTAGATTATCACTTTATGTGAGACAAGTTCCAAGCTTGAGTATACACTAAAGTAATGAAGAACTCAGGAGTCAAGTGTGGTGTACTAGCCTGTGTTGGACTCTGCCATGAAACCCTATGGGTGACCTTTGGCAAGTCACACTCTCTCAGCCTCAGAGCATGGTAAGGGCAAACCCCTCTGGAAATATATTTTCATGTAAACTCCATGGGTGTTTTGCCTTAGGATCACTATAAGTCAGAAATGGCTTGAAGGCACATCGTCAACAACAAAGTAAAGAACTCCTCTTTTATACCACTTGTTAAGATCTCATATATTGCCGGAAAAGAGTACTGTGACACCTTAAGATTAGTAAATTTATTTGGTTGACTGCAGTTCCATTCATCAAATGCTTCTGGAGGCCTAATAAAACTTGTCCAATGTTAAGGTGTTCCCTCTCTCTCTCTCTCTCTCTCTCTCTCTCTCTCTCTCTCTCTCTCTGTGTGTGTGTTTGTGCACATTTGTGTCTGTGTGTGCACATATATGTACTGAATATACACACACATACTGCAGAGGTGTGTGCACATACTGTATATGTATGCTTGTGCATTTGTATATGTGTGTGTATACATATATGTGTGTGTGTATAAAGTATGTGTAGATAAATGAGGATGTATGGGTGTGTACACAGATGTATGTTTGTGTATATGTATATTGCTATGTGTGTGTACCTATGTATATACAATAGGTATGCTGTTATAGATATATGTGTGTATATATGGATATCTGCATACCTACTTGTGTATACATGTGTGTTTATATGCAGTATGTGGATACAGATATGTGTGTGTGTATACAGAGTATGGGTGTCTGTATTTATATGTGTGTATGTACAATATGTGTGTATTTATATGTGTATATGCTGTGTATTTGGGTGTGTACACTGTATGTGTATTTATGATTGTATACTATGTGTATTTATGTGTGTATGTATACATGGTGTGTGTAATGTGTGTATATACACTTTCTGTATGTGTGTATGTATACACACTGTTTGTATTTATATGTATGTGTAGTTGTGTAAGTGTATATTGTATGTGTATTTATGTGTGTATACGCTGTGTGTATTTATGTCTGTGTACACTGTATTTATGTATATGTATATGCTGTGTGTTTGTGTATGTACACACTTGTATAAATGTGTTTATGCATACACTGTATTTTATGTATGCGCGGTGTGTGCATGTATATGCTGTGTATGTGTATTTCTATGTGTGTGCACATGTGCATGTGTATTTATGTATATATGTGTGTGCATATGCTGTGTTTGTGTATTTATACGTCAGTAGGCTGTCAGGAATTTTGGGAGTTGAAGCCCAAAACACCTGGAGGGTTAAAATTTGCCCATGCCTAACGTATACACCGTGTGTGTATTTATAGGTATACACTGTGTGTATTTATATGTGTGTATACACATATATAACCACGATATAGGGATATTCTATTTTAATATTTATACATTATTTTAGTAGTTATACACTATTTTAAGTCTTTATAAACTTTAAATAAAGTGAAGGAAAGGAAAGGAAGGAAAGGCCTTTCAGGGAGGGAGGGAGGACTGAGGAGGGAAAGCACCTCGGAGAGTGGCAGCAGCAAACCCCCACAAAACAGAGAAAATCCTATGATATATATTTTAAATTAATATTTTGTTGAAACTTGCGAAACAGCAAGTCCACAATAAGTGAACCGCGAAATATCGAGGGAACGCTGTATATTGATGTATACGCTGTGCATGTTTATTTATACTGTATGTGTGAACATTGTGTTTGCGTGCATTTCTGTGCATACATTGTATCCATATGTATGTACACATTATGTGTATGTACAGTATAATAATAATAATAATAATAATAATAATAAATATTATTTATACCCTGCCACCATTTTCCCCAATGGAGACTTGGGGCGGCTTACATGAGGCCAAGCCCAAACAACAAATTTCAATACAGTAAAATACAATAAAATAAAAACCGAAGCACGAACAACATAGTAAAATACAGAAATGTGTAAATATATATTCATTGTATTTTTGTATGCTATTTTTGTTGTCATTTGCTATCAAGTTGGCTTTGACTTGCAACCCCAAGATGTAACTATGAGGTGGGATGAGAACATTGCTCTCAGATAAAAATTTTGGCCACCACACGAGTCTCCTTCAGTTCCCAAATTTCTAGCACTGAAGAAGGGAGGGATGGGGTGGACCAGCTCAAGCTGAACAGCTGAGCCGGGGTGTGCACCCATGGGGGGTGGGCTCAAGAACTATGTAATGTGGGCTGCTGCTGGTCCTTTGGAGGCTCAAGGAGGTTGGGGGGGGGGGCGCATTTCCAATAATAATAATAATAATATTTATTTATACCCCACCACCATCCCAAAGGGGACTAATAATAGTGCATTTCAATACAAGAACATAAAAACATAAAGCAACATTACAGTAAAATAAAATTTTAAAAATCTTATAAAAACCGTCTGAGATCTTTAAAAAAACACCCGAAAACTTGGCTTTTCTGATGTGCCGTTGGAGAGTAATTATTTAATTTCTACCATTGCTCTCTTCAATGCCCTGTTCATGGAGTTTATCCCCCTCCCCCATGTAAAGGATACTATTCCGCTTATCTCACCCTGAGTTTTAAACACTTTTATATTTGTGCCTGTGGCTCACCCTGTCCTTATGATTTTAGATAGCTAGTTGTATACTGTTTTTTTATTTATATGTACAGTATGTATTTTTTATTGTGTTTAGTGTTGATGTTCTTGATTTTATTTTGTTGTAATAATTTGCTGTTTGGGCTTGGCCTCATGCGAGTCGCCCCATTGGGGAGATGGGTGCAGGGTACAAATAAAGTTTATTATTATTATTATTATTAAAGTAATATAATGGGGGAGGGGAAACAAACACAATCACACTGAGTAGGGCGCATGTGCAAGATACAATGATAAAAATTTAAGGATGAGATAAAATGAAAAAATCTATATAGGCCAGGGGTGCTCATTAGGTAGATCGCGATCTACTGGTAAATCGCGTAGGGCGTCCTGGTAGATCGCAGGCAGGGCGGGAGAAAGGCTCAATCCAGCCCCGCAGGCTCCCGACGCTACCCAGGTGCAGAAGGAGGTTGGACTGGATGGCCCTTGGAGGTCTCCTATTCTAGGAACCCATTGTTGTTGTTATTATTATCAGAGGCTGAATGGCCATCTGTGAGGAATGCTTTGATTGTGTTTTTACCTTATGGCAGAAGGAGATTGGACTGGATGGCCCTTGGAGGTCTCCTTCTACTCTAGGAACCTATTGTTGTTACTATTATTATTAGTAGTAGTAGTAGCAGAGGCTGAATGAATATTACCATCATTATTATTATGAATCAATTCAAGGGCTTATTATTTTGTTGAATTCAGTCTTTTAAAATATATTATATGGCTCTCACTGAAATAAATTTCCAAATATTTTGCTTTTATGGCTCTCTGAGTAGTGGGTAGGTAGATCATTTTGGCTTGGCTATTTTATAAGCAGCTTGCATGTTGAAAAAGTATGAGCACCCCTGTTATAGTACAATGTGATATACTGTATAATCACAGATTTAAGCACAAATCTGTGCTTAAGTCCGTTCAGCAGTTCACTTACCTGGGAAGCATAATCTCTTCAGACGCCAAGTTTGATAAAGAGATCGATCACAGATTAGCAAAGGCATATAATGCATTCGGAAGGCTTCACAAAAGAGTCTGGAGCAACAAGCACTTGAGGCAAAGCACCAAAATGAGTGTCTACAGAACTATCGTACTGTCTATTCTCCTTTATGGGTCTGAAACATGGGTCACCTATCGCCAACACCAACGACTCCTCGAACGCTTTCATCAGCGCTGTCTTCACACAATCCTGAATATACACTGGACCGACTATGTGACTAATGTTGCTGTCCTTGAGCAAGCAGGGATCATCAGCATTGAGGCCATGCTATTGAGAACACAGCTGCGCTGAGCAGGGCACGTCTCTAGGATGGAGGACCACTGCCTCCCAAAGATACTACTCTATGGTGAACTCGCCATGGGTCAGCGTAAGAGAAGCGCCCCCAAAAAGAGATATAAGGACTCCCTGAAACAACATCTCAGGCTCGGCCAGATTGATCCCCAACAATGGTCCACCCTGGCCTCACATCGGGAGGCATGGAGACTCACTATCCACAGTGCTGTGGCCTCTTTCGAGAAGACACGGCGAAAGGGTCTCGAAGAGAAACGACAACGCAGAAAGATCCGCAACTTGGAAACAACATCACCCAAGGAGACTTTCTGCGGTGCTTTCTGCAACCGGACTTGCCTATCTCAGATTGGCCTTTTTAGTCATCAACGCGCTTGTAAAAAGCGTGGGATGAGTCCTTCCTAAGAATCTTCCTTCGCGAAGTAATGCCGAGAGAATATATAATACTAATACTGTGCTATGGCAATAATATAATATATTGTATTTACATTTTACTTGTAAGCCGCTCTGAATCCCCTTTGGGGTGAGAAGGGCGGCATATAAATGTCATAATTAAATAAATAAACAAATAAATAAGTAAACAAATAAGCAAACAAATAAGTAAATAAATAAGTAAACAAATAAATAGGTGTGCTTGCGTGCGTGCATAGACTGTGCGCAGGCAGGCAGGTAACCATGGGCAGCAGGCAGGAGGCGCGCGCCACGGTTGCCCAAGCCGTTGCCTATGGCAACCCCGGGGCTTCGCGACGCATCTCCACCTCCTCCTCTTGCTGCCTTGGGTCCAGACAGAGGCCGGAGTGGCGGAGGCCAGGAGCATGGCAGCCATGGAGGGCGAGGGCAGCCGCGCCACCACGGCCACGGCCACCACCAGCAGCGTCTCCTCGGCCGTCTCGGTCCTGTCCGAGCTGCAGTGGGACAACGGCTTCGCCATCCCGGTGGCCAACGCCGAGAACAAAGCCCTGGAGGAAGAGGCGAGGCCCTGCAGAGAGGGAGAGGGAGGGAGGAGGACCAAGCCCTCCAGGTGGTTGGGACTCCAACTCCCACCATTCCTAACAGCCGGCAGGCTGTTAGGAATGGTGGGAGTTGGAGTCCCAACCACCTGGAGGGCCCAAGTTGGCCCAGGCCTGGGTTATCACCACTACTTGACAGTGTCACAATGTTAAAAGTGTCCCTAATTTTTTTGTTTGCAGGTGCAAATGATGGAGAAAGAGAAGGGAAACATGCAAAACCAGTTGACGGACTGCGAAGACCGCATCTCCGCCATGTCCTCGCACTTAAAGAATGTCAAGCACGAGTTTAATTTGACACAGGTAAAGAAAGGGTGGAGAAGAGCTGGAGAAAGGAGGCGCCGGGCAAGACAGCACTCTCCAGCAGCCTCATCCTGAAGCCACGTCCACTACCTTCAACTCGGCTTACACCCAAAGAGAGTTGACTCTTTTAATCAGTTGTATTGTATTATATATTGTCTATATCTATCTATCTATATATAGTAGTTCCCAAAGTGGGTGGTATCACCCCCTGGTGGGCAGTGGGGCGATCCAAGGGGGTGCTGGGAGGCTCAGGAGAATTTGGGGGGCGCTGAACCCAGGCCCGGATTACCCATGGCCTATGGCGGCAGCCATGGGAGGACAGCAGGTCTGGACCCCCCCAAAAAAGTTTTTAAAAAATGCAAAAAAATTCAATTTTTTTAAAAGGCCGCATGCACGCGGCGGCAAAGGCGCCATCCACGGCCACCCTCCTTGCTCTGCTCCCCTCAGCTCCTCCCCCCCCCGCTCCCTCCAGATCTGTCATTCATGGGGATCTTAGTGGTCTGTGGAAGTCAGAGCTGAATTGGCCAGCTACAAATCCCATCATCCGTTGCTCATACTCCCCCATACATATTGTTTTTGTGATGATTTCTGAATTCAGTGTTTGTAATTTACATTTTTCTTTTATGAAAAAGGGGTTTAATTGCTATTTTAAAAAAATTTAAAAATAATTTCTAGGGGAGCGCATGGTCCAGGCTGAGAGGCAGTTTCCATGGCAACAGACTGTAGTAAAATGGAGTTGGAAGGAGAAAGATTTGCTCTGCTCCCCTCAGCTCCTCCCTCCCTCGCTGCTCGCGCCAGCCCCACCCCTCTTCCTCTCCTTCAATGAAGGAAGGCATTGCCGTGGAAACCACAGCATGCACCTCCTTCCTCTCGTCAACCCCGCCCAGGACGCAGTCCTGTGTATCGGCCTCTTTCTTCCACCAGGGACTTCCTTGTAGGTGCACGACCCTGTAAGTGGCAAGCCTGGCTCACGCCACCGCCCCCTTACAGAGGTTCAGCCAGGCCCAGATTAACCGATTGTGGCGCCCTAGGCCACACTCTGGAAGCGCCGCCCCGCCCTGGGGGCGGGCTGCAGGGGCCCTCCCTCTCTCGTGTCAGCGTCGGTCCCGCCCCTCTTGCGGGACCGACGCTGATGTGAGAGAGGAGGAAGGGCCCCCCCTGCAAGCGGCCCCAACCCCGCAAGCGGCCCCGGAGCAGGAGCGGCGCTTCCAGAGTGTGGCCTAGGATGCCACAATCAGTTAATCCAGGCCTGGCTGAACCTCTGTAAGGGGGCGGTGGCATGAGCCAGGCTTGCCACTTACAGGGTCGTGCACCTGCGAAGAAAGTCCCTGTTGGAAGAAAGAGGCCGATACACAGGACTGTGCCTTGGGCGGGGTTGATGAGAGGAAGGAGGTTTGCGCTGTGGTTTCCACGGCAATGCCTGCCCAGGGATTCCAACTCGCAGGGACATAGTGGCAAGCGCACGATCCCCGGGCAGGCATTGCCGTTTGATCTAGATCTGTCATTCATGGGGATCTTAGTGGTCTGTGGAAGTCAGAGCTGAATTGGCCGAAGGTACTACAAATCCCATCATCCGTTGCTCATACTCCCCCATACATATTGTTTTTGTGATAATTTCTGGAATTCAGTGTTTGTAATTTACATTTTTCTTTTATGAAAAAGGTAGAAACATTAATACGCTTCCTGTTTAATTGCTATTTTAAAAAAATTAAAAAATAATTTCTAGGGGGGCGCTGAGTAATTTTTTTTTGAAAGGGGGCGGTAGGACAAAAAAGTTTGGGAACTACTGATATATAGCATGCAGTGGGTTAAACTGCTGAGATGCTGAACTTGATGACCAAAAGGTCTTAGGTTCGAATCCGGGGAGCGGGGTGAGCTCCCGCTGTTAGCTCCAGTTTCTGCCTACCTAGCAATTCTAAAACATGCAAATGTGAGTAGATATACTGTAATAATAATGTTTTTCAAAAACATGCAAATGTGAGTAGATAATAATAATCTTTATTTGTACCCCGCCACCATCTCTCAACAACAACGCATGGTCCAGGCTGAGAGGCAGTTTCCATGGCAACAGACTGTAGTAAAATGGAGTTGGGAGGAGAAAGATGTCTTTCCTTCTTCTGACCCCATCGTTGGGATAAGGAAATGCATGCAAATAACTCAATTAAATGCATCCAAGATCCATTTTTAAAAAATCCAGAGCCAGCAATGACTTTACAAATTTAACATTAGAAGCCAGTTACATGTAGTTTCTGGTTGCTTGAGAGTTCCCATTGAAATAAATAGGCCTAACTCAGATTACATATTAGACCATAACCAACAACTTTTTAAAAAATGGACTTGTTGATTTAACTCGGGGCGGCTTACATGAGGCCAAGCCCAACAACACAACAGCAAATAAAATCAATCAAAGAAACAACAAAATCAATTACATAGAACATAAACTGAAATACTACAATCAATATAACTTTACAGCAAAATAAACCATTGATGATGCAAGACAATGAGCGGGGCACATGTACAGAATTAAAATAGAAGGAATGAAGATAAAAACGGGGGGGGGGGGTGAGATACTAATAATAATACCATTTAATAATTATATATTTTATATTACATGTAATATTACTATTTATTTATTTATTGCATTTCTATAGCACAGGGAATGTGGCGCAGCTGGCTGGGAGTCAGCTGCATAAGATCTCTACTGACCAGAAGGTCATGAGTTCGAGGCCTGCCCGGGTCGGGGTGAGCTTTCGAACAATTGTGTAGCTCGTTGTCTGTCTATATATGTTGTATGTCTATGGCATTGAATGTTTGCCTGTATATGTGCATTGTGATCCGCCCTGAGTCCCCTGCGGGGTGAGACATGGCCGGATTATCCATAAGGCCACCCTAGGCCATGGCCTAGGGTGGCAGCCATGGGGAGGCGGCAGGTCCAGACACCTCAAAATTAAAAAAATTAATTTTTTTTAAAAAGTTCAATCTTAGGATGCCTTTGCGCCTGCGCGCAGGGCGCCATAGACTCTCAGAGGCAGTTCCGCTGCCCCTTGAGAGTCTATGGCGCCCTGCACGCAGGCGCAGAAGCGCCCAAAGATTGAACTTTTTTCTCAGGCGGGCCAGCGTGGTGGCTTTAGTAGGGAGGGAGGAGCCACGGGGAGGCTCCCTGCGGCTCCTCCCTAATGCTACCATGCCTGAGGAAAAAAGGGCGATCTATGGCCGCTTCTGCGCCTGCATTCAGGGCGCCATAGATTTTCAGAGGCAGTTCCGTTGCCTCTGAGAGCTTATGGCGCCCTGTGCGCAGGCGCAGAAACAGCCAAAGATCGCCCTTTTTCTCAGGCCGGCGTGAGGAGAAAGGGGCGGAGCCGTGGAGGGAAGCCCCGCCCTTGAAGAGGCGGAGGCGTGGAGGTAAACCCCGCCCTTGAAGAGGCGGAGGTGGAGCCTTTGGCCTAGGGCGCCAAAAAGGCTTAATCCGGGCCTGGGGTGAGAAGGGCGGAATATAAATGATGTAAATAAATAAATAAATTCTATACTGCTTTTCTCACCCCTGGGGGGACTCAAAGCGGTTTACAACATAAATAAATGACAAATTCAATGCCTCACATATATACAAAAATATCACATATCCAAATCAAAAACATATAACTGTAGACAATAACCATTTGAATTATAAAAACATCAAGCATAGAGATAAACGTGAAACATATTATTGCTGCAATTAACAATGTAGACCCCTTCTCTCTCTCCCCCCCCCCCCCAACTCTCCATAGTGTTTCAGCCCTTTTTATACCCTCCCTGCTCCGCCTCATCCCACCAGACACAAAGTTATTTAGGTAGAAATTGAATACAAAACGGGGAGGGTAAAAACAAAACACGTCTTGGGCCTTCTTGGGTGATGGTAAATGTGATATGGAGTCCTTGGGGCGGGTGGAGGGAGAGTCTTATCTGGTGATGGTAGTAGGCTACTGATCAGTTTCGTAAAAGTCCAGAGAAACATAGATTTTATCAGTTGTATTACAGTATAGTGTTATAGTACAATATAGTAACATATAATTCTAACATTGTGCTGTACTAATAGTATACAGTGTTCCTTCGCTACTTCGTGGTTCGCTTATTGCGGACATGCTGTTTCATGGATTTCAAAAAATATTAATTTAAAATATATATCATGGTATTTTCGCTGTTTTGTGGGTTTTTGCCGCCGCCGCTCTCCAAGGCGCTTTCCCTCCTCAGTCCTCCCTCCAGCCTTGAAGGGCATTTCCTTCCTTTCCTTCACTTTATTTTAAGTTTATAAAGACTTAAAATAGTGTATAACTACTATAATCTCTCTCTCGGCATTACTTCACGAATGCAGATTCTTTAGGAAGGACTCATCCCACGCTTTTTACAAGCACGTTGATGACTAAAAAGGCCAATCTGAGATAGGCAAGTTCGGTTGCAGAAAGCACAGCAGAAAAATCTCCTTGGGTGATGTTGTTTCCAAGTTGCAGTTCTTGCTGCATTGTCATTTCTCTTCGAGACCTGTAATGGCGTGTCTTCTCGAAAGAGGCCGCAGCATTGTGGATAGTGTGTCTCCACGCCTCCCGATGTGAAGTCAGGGTGGACCATTGTTGGTGATCAATCTGGCCAAGCCTGAGATGTTGTTTCAGGGAGTCCTTATTATTATACTATAATAATGTATAAATATTAAAATAAATAGAGCGTCTCTATATCGCGGTTTTTCATTTTGCGGTAGGTCCTGAAACCTAACCCCAGAAATAAGTGAGGCAACTCTGTAATATATTGTATACACATATAATATTGATAATACCCTTGACCACATGACCTTGGAGTTGTCTACGAACAACTCCGGCTCTTCGGCCAAGAAATGGAGATGATCACCCCCCTCCCCCCAAGAGTCGGACTCAGCTTGACTTAGATTATATTATTATATGCTGCTATTCTTTGTTTGTACAATTTTCAGCCATATATGTTTTCTATTACTAATCCAATGGCTAGAATCAAACCTACTGTATTTCGGCAACTTTTTCACATCATGTCACGATCATTATCTTGTTTGCATGCTCATATAATTGTTCATTTTTCAAAATAAACTGAAGGAATTCCATGTGTCAAAAAGGATGATTAGTAATTTGTTAAATGTAATATGCTAGTACCAGATAAATGTACTTGGCTGACTGTCTAGCACGGGCATGGGCAAACTTGGGCCCTCCGGGTGTTTTGGACTTCAACTCCCACAATTCCTAGCAGCCTACCGGCTGCTAGGAATTTTTGAGAGAGAATTCTTGATCTTCTGTTACATAAAATCCGTACCTTTACGTAGTACAAATGCCTATTAGTTGGATTGTTTGTATGTTTTGTAAAATTATGTCCATTTATCTCTGTAATTAAAAAGGAAGCTAAACATTGCAAAGAGCTTGTGGAAACATCAGTGCTCATTAACCTTGCAAAATAATTAATTCCCTTTCCTTTTTTTAAAGTTTCTTTTCAGAGCCAGGCAGCATGAAATTGAAACCGAGCAGCATTTTAAAGCTCTGGCAGAGAGAGAAGTGGGGCGCCTGAAAAGTGAGATTCACAGGCTGGAGAATGAGATGGTTTCATTAAGAGAGAAGAAAAATAGTCAAGAAGTATGTTTGAAGTGTTTCATCATGTCTCTGAGCTATATCATGCCAAAGGCACATGCTTTCTCCACAGCTGTTCCTTCAAATCGTAGTGTTGCAGCCTCAGAGGATATAATACAGCAACAGTTTTGATATTCGTACTTTCTTCTTCTTGCTATACTATATTTTAATGATGCAGGTATTTAAGGTGTTCAGATCAGATGGCAATGTAAGATGAAAAATGGCAATCTGAATTATTCTTTTAGTTGGTCTGTAGTATTTCCCACTTCCTTTCTATGAAATATAGCCTGCCGTTTGTTGTTGGTATCCCATCCAAGTATCAACCCAGGTGGACTCTACTTAGCTTTCAAGCTCAGTCAGGTTCTGGTGTCCTTAGGGTATACTACTACTACTACTACTACTAATAATTTTATTTGTACCCCGCCACCATCTCCCCAACGGGGACTCGGGGTGGCTTACATGAGGCCAAGCCCAACAACGCAATACAATAAATGAAATCAACACAAACAACAACATAATAAATTACATAAAACATAAACCACAAGAATACAGCAACCAATATACAATTACAATATTAATGATTATTAATAATATGAAACTTATTAGTCACCACTCCCATACGGCTCGGGGCGACTTACAAAGTTCAAGTTCACTGGACCAGACCAGTAGGAACGATACAACAACAGCAATACATAATATAAAAGAAAAACAGTGCATTAAACAAATACTAAACAGCAATATAACGATTACTAAGTTTCAAGAATTAACTAATTATTACAGTTGTTACGCCAACTACAAGTTACAGACTACTCCTAAAAGAAGCCAGCCAGCTCCGGGTCTTAAGTCAAGCCCATAGTTTTTGGAGGAATTGGTGAGGAGGTTAGATACTTGGGATAGTTGGGGAGGGAGACAGTCTTTGATGTTACAGGGCTGTCTTTTCTGGGGGCCTTGGGCTCCTCCTCTCATTTGTCTCTGAGACTAGGCAGATCAAATCTAGTCCACATCCCAAAGTCCACACCCCAGAAAGTTTGTGTGTTAAATCTCCTGTGCTTCCTCTTCCTTTGGCAGGGATCGCCATTTCTTCCATAGCAATCACGCTTGTTGCCAACGGCAGGGGTGGTTTTGTGGTTTTGGGATTTTCTGTCTCTCTATTCCGGGGGGGTGGGGAACGGGACTCGGAGGGCTTCCGGGTGCTCTCGTAAGGGGTGGGGAGTCGAGCATGGAGCTTGACCCGACTTCCTATTCCTCTTCCACCTTCTGCCACGCTTGTTCCCATGTGTCCATTCTTTCCGCTTAACCTCCAAGAGGATCATTCATGCCACAGAACAGTCGGCAGGCCACATGTACAGAATAAACACACTTGGAGGACCATTATGTATGTGGACCGTTATGGATCTACAGAATAAAATACTAATACTAAAAACACGGGGTGAGACAGCAATGGATCAGATTATTTGTGAGGGAGAAACTATTCCAGAATGGGGTCAAGAAGAGCCTTCATACAGTTGCGGGGGTGGGGGGGGGAGGTGTACACTAAAAGCAGATATTGAGGGCTAAAAGCAATATGGGATTATATGGTTTATCTCCAAAAGTGCAGCGGAAGAACCAGGCTTTAAGATTCTTCTTTAAACTTTCTAAAGTGGGGGCTCGTCTAATCTCACCGGGCAATGCATTCCAAAGTCGGGGAGCCACTGAGGAAAAGCCACTGTTAAGCCGAAAAAGGCTTCTGTTTGGCTCGTAGTAAGATAACTCCTCTATTCAGTCTTACAACTTAAACAGAAGATAAGATACACAAGGAAAACATTGTGCAGTTTGTATCATTTGTGCACATGCATCCACATGTGCATTGATTGTCCATTGCATATGCATCACATGTAGCGTCACTGTTTCCACAGCCTTGGTTTGAATATGGATATCAGACAACATTGTTTAGTCACCCACAGAAGGGAAATTGACCTATGTATCAGAATCCAGTCACAGCTACAAAACATAATGCCCATGTGTCTGGTTTCTGTCATTCTTTTTCTTTTGTGGCTAGAATAATGTCAATTAGAAGATTTATGACAGGGTTGCGAGATGCAAAGTAGGCATCCTCCTTTTTCTCTCCCTCAATGTTTGTATCCTGCCTTGCTATTTAGAGGAAATGCAGGTCTCTCCATGTTTTATCATTTTTCTCCAGACATTGGTTGGTTAAGTTTTCTGGTTAGGCTTTCTTCCTTAATTTTAGTTTCCATATTTCCTTCGCCTTTAAATATTTGTTTATTTATTTAGTTCACATATTTGTATTTTCTCAGCCTAAAAGGGGACTTAGGACGACCTTACAACAGGCAGTGATTTGATACATATACATATAAATATACATATTTATTTGATACATATACATACATATACATATAAATATAAAATAAACAAATGCATCAAAACCATAAAATTAAACATTAATTATTAAAATATCAATTAAAATCACGTAATCCAGATTATAGTCCAAGGTCTGTCCAATTGTCAATTCCATTATCCTTATTGCACTATTTACTGGTTGAATGCTTAGTCCCACATCCACTTCTTAAGATTCTTCCTGAAAGACAGGAAGGAGGGAGCCGATGTGATTTAATTGGGGAGTTCCATAGATGAAAGGCCACCACTGAGAAGGCCCTGTCTCTCGTTCCCACCAATCGCACTTGCAAAGGTGGTGGGATCAACAGCAGGGCCTCCCCAGATGATCTTAACTTTCGAGGTGGGTCATAGACGGAGATACATTCGAACAGGTAAACTGGGCCGGAATATCATTTCTTTTCAATTCTTCCTTCTTTTCCTTTCTCTACTAATGAGTTCGAATGGTATTAGAAACTATAGATCAATTAAAAGGAAAAAGGGTGATTCATGGAAGAAGAAAATAATGAAAAAAGTAAAGTTTTTCCCCTTCCTCATTTCCCCTTCATTTAATAGTTTTCTGCAGCTTCGGTTGAAGGACATTATGCTGCCTCATATTTTTATTCTTGTCTTGCATAGGGTCAGCAATTAGTAGAACGTTGATGTTGTGTAGGTTACCTTTCTCTTCTCTTTCTCTGTCAGGCATAAATGTGTCCCTTTTCAAATTTGAAGTAACAATTCAAATCTGAATTTTTGCCAAATATCCTTAGTGCCAAATTGCTACTAGCAGTCATAAAATGAGTGTTTTACAGGCAGCCTTTTGTTTCCTGTGTATTTTGAAATGGAATCATGTGGCTGAATAAATCCCTAAAAAGCTCTCTAATTTGGACATCATCTGATATTTTGTGTGTGGAATGGATTTGTAGAAACATGGGGGTATTGTGCCTATAATTGGTATACCATATTGATGATTTATCTGTAAATAAAACAGGAACAGGAACGGGGACAGTGAGTGGAGAGGGGAGCGGAGGTTTCTGAGAGATTCCCCCTAAATTGTGGAGTGCCTCAGGGAGCCATTCTCTCCCCTTTGTTATTTAACATCTACATGCGACCACTTGCTCGGCTGGTGCGTAGCTTTGGACTGGAATGTCACCAGTACGCTGATGACACCCAGCTCATTCTGAGGATGGATGGCTGGCAGGACTCTGTGCCCGATAATTTCCATCTGTGCCTTGAGGTCGTGACTGGATGGCTGCGTTCCAGCCAGCTGAGGGTGAATCTAGAGAAGACGGAGATCCTTTGGCTGGGTCGCCCGGGTGGAGGGAGGGGGGGGGGGGGTCGAGCTCCGGCTGCCTACTCTGGATGGCGAAGCATTATGCCTGTTGTCTTCTGTAGAGTCTGGGGGTTGTGTTAGACTCGCTGCTGACAATGGAGACTCTCTGCTGTGAGCAGATCCACTTTTTTCCATCTGCGGCAGGCTAGGTGGCTGTTGCCCTACCTATCTGGGAAGGACCTGGCTACGGTGATCCAGGCAACGGTCATCTTGAAGCTGGACTACTGTAACGCCCTCTACATTGGCCTTCCTTTGTCCCTGATCCGGAAGCTTAAGCTGGTGCAAAATGCTGCTGTCAGACTTCTCGCTGGGGCTCCGGCGAGATGCCACATTACACCAATTCTGCGGCAATTGCACTGGCTTCCGATTGAGCACCGGGTCATGTTCAAAGTTCTGGTATTAACCTTTAAGGCCTTATATGGTCTAGGGCCTGTGTACCTGAAGGACCGCCTTACCCTCTACACACCCCAGAGATCACTACGGTCTGAAGACCAAAACATTTTAGAAGTCCCTAACATCCGGACTTACAAACTGTCATCCACCAGACACAGGGCCTTTTCAGTTGTGGCACCGAATCTCTGGAATGGGTTGCCTGAAGAAGTTAGAGCCATCCGTGACCTGCTCCCTTTCCGGAAGGCTTGCAAGACCTTTCTCTTCAGGCAGGCTTTCGGTACCAACTGAGGAAGATAATGTAGCTGAAATTGTATTTGTATTTTGTACCTTGTTTTTGTTGCTGAATTTCTTGAATTTGTTTTAAACCTTTAAAATGTTTTGTATGTCTTTCGAGTGTGAACCGCCCGAGCCTTTGGGGAGTGGCGGGTATAAATTGAAATTAAAAAAATAAATATTTGCTATGGGATTGCTCTGGATTTTTTTTGTTTTTTGGTTTATTCTATTAGCAGTGCAGCAGGGTAGGGAGTAACTTAGTTGAAGC
Source organism: Anolis apletophallus (assembly GCA_030556195.1). NCBI lineage: Eukaryota > Metazoa > Chordata > Lepidosauria > Squamata > Anolidae > Anolis > Anolis apletophallus. The sequence continues at coordinate 17,634,732 of JARBWK010000010.1, forward strand.
ATCGGACTAGAGTGAAGTAAATGTGGCAAAGGGAAGTTTTTCCATTCCATGCATAAAATACATTTTGCTGACCCGTATAGACTGGACTAAAGCTAATGGCAAGACAAACACATAGATACATAGAATCATAGAGTTGGAAGAGACCTCATGGGCCATCCAGTCCAATCCCCTGCCAAGAAGCAGGAAAATTGCATTCAAAGCACCCCCAACAAATGGCCATCCAGCCTGTGTTTAAAAGCCTCCAAAGAAGGAGCCTCCACCACACTCCAGGGCAGAGAGTTCCACTGCTGAACAGCTCTCACAGTCAGTAAGTTCTTCCTAATGTTCAGATGGAATCTCATTTCGTGTAGTTTGAAGCCATTGTTCCGTGTCCTAATGTCCAGGGCAGCAGAAAATAAGCTTGCTTCCTCCTCCCTATGACTTCTTCTCACACATTTATACATGGCTATCATGTCTCCTCTCAGCCTTCTCTTCTGCTAAACATGCCCAGCTCTTTAAGCTGCTCCTCATAGGGCTTGTTCTCCAGACCCTTGATCATTTTAGTTGCCCTCCTCTGGACACATTCCAGCTTGATACAGTCAGAATATAGGGGGAATTGCTGATTTTGTTTACCTTTCCAAGGCTCCATTTTTCCTGCCACATAATGCAGTTTCATAATGCAGTTGAACTGAATCAATCTTTTCTGCAAAATCACTATTCTTTTTCTTTAAAATGTGGGCACATCTTGTTTTAAAGGATAATTTCTCCTTCTGGAGTCTTCTGAATGTGTGATTCTCTAAGGGGCTATATCAAACCTATGGTTTGCTCTAGGTTAACCTTCAATTAAAATAATATTCCTCGGTCAAAATGCAATTTGACTGCTGCTTGTAGAATTGCTTCAGATGATAAAGGAGACCTGAAAGATGTGTCAAAATGATGCTAGAGTTTTGGAAGTGAAGATGTTAGCTGGACATTACTTTTGGATGAATAATAGTGTAATTATTGACAGTGAACATGCTTCTTGTCCTCATGAATGTGATCTTTTTCTTTATTCAACTTTATTAGAATAATGTCTTCAAAGTGACTGAGAAGATGGATGCCTTAAGATGCCAAATGAACTGTGACCAACACTCTTTGGAAACTTGGCTTGAAGAATCATCTAAGAAGGACAGCGATCTACTTACAATCCAGAAGTATGCACAGCAAGACGAAGGCAAATTAGGAGTATGTATATGTATATCTATTTTTTAAATCTGTGTGTAAAATCCATCATACTTGTAGCTCTTTCTCTGTCTCTCTGTGTGTATGTGTGTGTGTTCTAGAGGTAGGAGTAGTACCAAACTAAACATGACATGATTTAGGAGATATATGGATGTTTCCATATGATATTTGGTTTTACTCTATGAAGTTATAGATAATTCTGCATTTGGCCAGAGTAACATGGGGTGCTTAATTCCATTCTTGTTGTTCACATTCCCAGTCCAGGTTTTCCCTAGCTGTTCTCATTTGCACAAGGAATAGCTAACAGGTCCACATACCATTTTCCTTTGCAAGGAAAAACCCCAAGGTTTGTGTGTAAATAACCACAGAAGTGAAAAACTTTGGGTTTGGTGATGAGGTGACAAGTTCAATTTTAACAGTGGTCACAGAGGGCAATGGAAAGATGTTGTCTAAAACCATGGTGAGATAGACACTAGAAAGCTTATCATCTCATTTAAAAGGAGTCTTAAAATGGAATTTAACATTCTTCTAGTTAGTGCATTTTGCATGAAATACAATGAAATATTTTCTTTGCCATTCTTGAACATTTTTTGCTGTGTAAGAAAGCCAAGTGTGTGACAGTGAAAGCTGGACAGTGAAGAAAACTGACAGAAAGAGAATCAACTCCTTTGAAATGTGGTGCTTTATGAGAGTTGTACTGATACCATGGACTGCCAAAAAGAGAAATAATTATGCCCTAGAAGTCAAGATGTTGTTGTGCTTTGGATGTATCATGAGGGGACATAACTCATTAGAAAAGTCAATAATTCTTGATAAAGTGGGAGGCAGCAGGAAAAGAGGAAGGTCATATTAAAAGTAGATTGACTCAATCAGGGAAGCCTCAGCTCTCAGTCTGGAGAAATTGGGCAGGGAGAACTCTCATTGATATGGTCGAAGCCAGCTTTGTGACAATTAATAACAAAGTCAAATATGAACAATTAGCATCAGGTAAATGGTAAATCAGCCTTATTGTTCGAGGGTTATCCGGACAGTAAGGTTACAAGGCACGTAGCTCTCATGGGGAATTTTCTCGGAGGAAGTTGGTATCATTGTCGTGTAGCGGGAAGCCAGCGGAAGCGAAGGAGCAGTGCCAGTTGTCAGTAGCTCATCGACTGGCATTGTGGTGAAGGATAGAGATGAGTATCCTCAATTCATTTCCCTCCAAGTGCAAAGTTCGCACTGTAATATGCTATCTAATGCTAAGGGCATAAACGCCGCTGCGATTCATTGTGAAATAATTTCAATTCATGGAGAGGATGTAATGTCAAGACAACATGTGACAAAATGGGTATGGAATATATGGTGAGACCATGAAGAAACTTCAGAGTCATCCAAAACAAACATTGTGGGATGCTGATGGCTCATTGTCATGAAGGAGACAGACTCCCGCCATCAGCATCCCACAATGTTTGTTTTGGATGACTCTGTGATTAAATTTGACTTTCTGGATAACCTTTATATTGCCCAAGTGAAACAAAAGTCCTGAAACCAAGCAAGAAGGCAAGCAGACAACAAACAAACAATAACTTTGGCTGAAGGATCTACTAAGACTCATCATTGCCCTCAGTCCTGTCTACTCGCAGCACTGGCCAAGACAGATACAATTTATTCTAAGTATCAGTAGTTCATAGAACTTTAGAGTTACTTAGTGTACATGTGAAATAACTAATGCATATATGGTAATTTTTATCTGAAGGCTATGTAAACTGCATAGAATTTATCCAGAGCTTGTGTATTGTTTAAGAAGACGGTCTCAACTCCCAGAAGTTTTGGTTTGTAACCATAACTTCTGGTAGTTGGGCCTGGGCACATAATATTCCATTACAGCATTTCTGGTATAACACAACTGGCAGTGTTCAGCAAACAATAGAAGTCATGGGGTGACATCAGCTATTGTCAAAATAGAGTTTATCAGTCTTACTAAGAAGATCAACATCTGAATACATCTGAATCTTTAATCCTTACTTTACACAAACAATGCTGGAATGAAGCAAAACGTGACATAGAATTTTAAACTATTTTTTTCTTACACTCTCCTCTCAAAGCTATATTTTCTAACCCTCAACATCCATCCTTCTTGAAAATTACACTTAGTAATTTCAAATTGTATTTTTATTAAAAATTAAGCTTCATTATCCTTTCATTTCAGGTGTTGACTCTGCAGATAGAAATGTTGACTGTGCAGTGTAATAAAAAGCGCAGAATTCTTGACAATGAGCTTACAGAGACCTTAGCCTCTCAGGTATGTCCACAGAGCAATCATTAAATTGGCAGTAAAGCCTCAAGTGCCTTTAGAACTGGAAAAGAGTGCCAACCCGTTCCATGCTTCTCTATAGATAGAGCTGGATAAGACAGCTGAAGATTTCCGCAGGGTTCACCAAGAAAGACAAGAACTGATCAAACAGTGGGAAAACACCATACACCAAATGAAGAAGAGGGATGAAGAAATGGAGAGCTGTGCCTTGGTAAGCCATTTAAAAAATATTTTTCTTTGTTAAAATATGGAAAACAGTTTGGGTTTCAGTCTTCCAGTTACAAACATCTTGCTTACAAATGACTCATGGATAAGAACAGGGGTGAGAACACACGAATTGAGAGAAATCTACCTGTAGGAAGGGAAATCCACTCCTGAAAGAGTTATGGGGAAAAGGTGTATCAACCAAAGCTTTATCACCAACCCTTGTTTCCACAGTAAGCAAGTTTTTCAAAATCCAAATGTCACAAAGACAGAAAGTGAGGTGAAATCCTCTGGACAGGGGCACAGATAGCAAAACAAACACCACAGGAATGCTAACCCTTCCCTATGCTATCCAAAGCTCATGTATGTGTGTATGTGTGTGTGTGTAATGTTAGCCACATACACACACATTTAGGAGATGTGCCTGTTTTTACTTGCATACAAATTCAACTTAAGAACAACCCTGTTCATAACTTGGGGACTGCCTGTACTAAGAAAGTAATGGCTGTACATCTTTTTCTCTTTTATGCCATTTCTTGTGATGTTACATTATTATTATTATTATTATTATTATGTTCAAACTTACTATACCGCCACTCCCCGAGGGCTCGGAGCAGTTTACAGTTTGACATGAAAATACATAGCATACAAACAGAACAAACAACATCAACAGGGGAATGACTACATCTAACAGGGAAGGGGAAGCCAGGCTCGTGACCACATGGGTCAGAGCTATCCAAGGTCAAAGCTATCAAGCTCGACCGTCGAATGAGGGAAGCCTAGGAGGATCCCACAAATCCAGCAGCGCCCTTAGAGTCTCGAGTTCCATACGGTGGCGGTCACCACAGGCCTGTGGCTCCGGTCTCCCCATCGTCGGATTATCAAGCCTCCTGGGTTGGGGGTTCGCCAATAGGGGAACCCGACGCCTGGAGTGGGCATTCCAGAAGGTCCTAGGACGGAACCCTCTGGGTGCCCCAGGCACAGGCGATGCAAACCTCCCTCGCTCCGGAGGTCCAGAGGAAGATTGTAAGGTCTGTATGGTTCCAGAGGCGTTGAGGGTCACCCTCCGTAACCCTGCAGCTGTAGGAAGGGGTGTTGCAGAGCAGCGCTGAGATTTCCTCTGGCCCCGCCCCCTGCCCCGCCCTCAACCCCGCCTTGGTTTCGCCTGAAGTGGCGAAGGATTCTTCCGCCGTTTGCTAATCCTCCCGCCATGTCCCGGGCCATGCCCCACGGCAGCCAACGGCTGTCCATGGCCTCTAGGCACACCATCGGGACAATGGGGAGGAGGACCAGCCTCAGAGCCTCCCGTGTTGGCAATGTTCCCAGTCACAAGGCCACCGGTGACAGCAGGCCCTCCAGACTGGTGGCAGGCGGGCTGTAGCCCAGTCTCAACCTGGGGGATCGCAGGCAGTCGGCAGGCTCGACGCCGGGGCCGCTGCCCAGGGACCCCTGCTAGCACCTCAGAGACATTCAATGCCTCTGTCAGGGATCCCGGAGGCAGCAGCTGCTCCAACTCGTAGGCCGAGGGGGGCGTAAACAAAGTCTTCAGGGTGGACATGGAGGGCGGGGCTAAAGACGCCGAGCAGCTCGAGCTCGGCGCCATGTTGGAACAAGCAGCCCTCGCTCCTCCCATAGGGGCCAGGGGGCCCCAGAGCCCCAGCGTCCTCGCCATAACTCCGTCCGTGATCTCAGGGCGGCTCCCGCTGCAGCACCAGACGAGTGATCCACCCGGGGGGGGGGGGGCGCCGGCAGCAGCGGCTCCTCCATCGTCAGCAGTGGTAGCTCCCCCGGGAGCACAGCCCCTCGAAGGACGCCATTCCGGGTCGCGGCCCGGCAGCTGGCTCTCCACAATCCGGGTCTGCGCACCGTGGGCCCAGCGCTCCTGCAGTCAAGGCTTCTCCGCTCCCCCCGCACGGCCCAGGGGCACAGAGAAGCACAAGCGAGAGTCCCAACTCTCCCACCTCCTCCAGCTGAGCGGCTAACCGCTGGACCAGAAGGGCAAAGCCGCGAAGAAGGTGGGTAAGGCCAAACTCTACCTCCCGGGTGGCATTTGGGGTACGGTCCTCCACTTCTTCTAGGGGGATACTAGGAGAGGGATCACCCAGTTCCAGTCCCACTTCCTCAAGGCTAGTGTTGGGACGATCGATGAGGCTGGGACACTCACACCTCTCCGCGTTTGCCCATCTAGCCGAGGCATTCATGGTGGCTGTTACGGCCTTGGGGGACCCAGCCAGCGCCCAGCCCGGCTCCCAAATGGCCTCGAGGACGGCTTTAGCTTCGGCCTGTGAGCCCTCCAAAAGGAAAGAGGGGCTCACCGTAGCCAGCTCCCAGCCCGGCTCCCAAGCGGCCTCGAGGATGGCTTCAGTCTCAGCTAGTGAGTCCTTCAAGAAAGGGAAAGGGCTCGCCGTTGTTGCTACTGTTGTTATTGGGGTTGTTGTTGGGGTGCAGGAGACCCCCCGAGATCCTGCCGCTTGAGCCCCCTGTATGGGGTGGCTGGTTTCCAGTAAGGGACCGTTTCAAGGCAAGGGTTTGAAAGCCCGTGGCAGAGCTCAGCTGTCTTGTGACCGCTCCAAGCCACCATCTTGTAGATATGGCCATCAAGAGGTTTCCAACTCATAGTGACCAAAAGCGAGCCTATCACAGGGGTTTTTTTGGGGTAAGATTTGTTCAGAAGGGGTTTGCCCTCCCCTGAGGCTGAGAGAATGTGACTTGCCAAAGGTCACCCAGTGGGTTTCTATGGCTGATTTGATTTGATTTCCAGAGTTGTAATTCAATGAGTTGAAAACAGCCCCTTCCCTCCTCTCTTTTAAGAAGCTGTTGAAAACTCACCTATGTACTCAAGCATATGGCGAGGAGGAGGATTAGCATTTTATTAAACCTTGGTTTAGCTACTGGAGACTAACTTCAGCCTGGGTGGTCTGCCATATTATAGCATTACGTATTTTTAAATGTTTTAATTTATTATTATTATATTCATTAGAGAAATACGTTCCAATTGCTTTATTTATATATTTCAAAATTTAACTTGCTATTTTGAGTTGTTTTATAAGTATATTCTGATGTTGTTTGTTTATTTGTCCATGATTTGATGTGTTCTTTATGTTATGTTTAGTTATTTATTCATTTAAAGTATTTTTATTCCGCCCTTCTCACCCCAAAGGGGACTCAGGGTAGATCACAATGCACACATACATGGCAAACATTCAATGCCATTTTTAAACATTCAGAGGTAATTCAGAATTTTTTCCAACTTTGTCTCCTGGAGGTTGCTCGATTCCGGCCACAGGGGGAGCTGTTGTTTCATTCACTATAAGGCCAAGCCTTTGATCATAGTATTTCCTCCTTGCTCTTTGATCTCCGGCATTTTTTTACAGTGTCATAAATTAACCTCCCCGCATTAAGTAGACCCAAATTTCTCTACTCACACCTCAGTTGTTCTTGAACTGCTTAGGTGAACAGTAAGCTGGGCTATTAACAGTTGGGAGCTCAAACCCAACTCGGGCTTCGAACTCGCCACCTTCTGGTCAGCAGTGATTTATTGCTGATAGTGACTAACAAGCTGTGCTACAGCCCGGCCCTTGAATGTTTGCCAACTTTTGTTGTAAACTGCCCTGAGTCCCTTCTGGGAGATAGGGCGGGATAGAAATAAAATTTCATTATTATTTATTATAATGCTCAAACCACCACACCACACTATTCCATTGGTTTTTAATTATCTTTCTGTTGTGGAGTTTGTTTGTTTTAGTAAAATTCACCTTATTCTATAATGTGCTCCGATGAACTGTTGAAAAAGGTAAGAACACATGTCACTTCTGAAACAATTTTAACTATCATTCTTGTGGTCGGTAGTTTGCCAGGTTATAATTTTATCTTCACTTGTCCTTTTTCGCTGAATAGCTTTTAGCACGGTCTAGACGGGCAATCCGTGCCAAGCAAAGTGTACTTAAAGACAAGATCCAGTTTTTGGCAAATGAGAGTGGCAATAATGTGGAGTATGAGAAGAGAATTGCCATAACCGAGCGATTTGCTACCAAATTGAGACTGGACTACCAAAAAGAGGAAGAGAATCGCCTTCAGTTCCAGGACGAGGTAACTTTACCATATGCTAATGGTCATAAATGGTATTACAAACTATCAGTTTAAGTCTTCCTTGAGAAAGAAATACTTGCGCCAATCTAACAGCAATATATTGAACGTTTAAGAAATGATAATGTGACACAATTTATGTCCCACCAAGCTTCAGAAAGAAACTGAGTACAATATTTATTTTGTCTCTTCCAGCAGGTCTATCTAGATGATTTTTAAGTTATGTACTGGCCATTTAAATATGTATTCAGTATCTATCTTTTAAAACTAATATTTTCAATTATGTACTGGCTGTTTTAATATGTATTGCATTTCTATATTTTTTTTAACTCATGAGTTATGTATTTTCCCTTATTTTATATGTTGTTGTTCCGTACCTCGGCCTATGGGGAGAAGTGGATAAGAAGTAATACAAAAATAAATATATAATCTCACTTTTCAAAGCCTGTTTCCAGAAAGCAGCTTGACAGTATACTTAAAAACATAGGCATATGTTAAAAACAATTGAAATCCCATTCAAGATGGTGTAGCAATCCTGTTCTTCAGAACCTCTGGCTAGAAAAAAAAAAAGGTGGAAGTGTCTATTTGCATGAAGCTCCATGAACTGGGGATGGAAGTGTTGTATCCACTGCAGCAATGCTTAGTGTACTCCCATTTTCGTGACACAGATCTGCCATTGTTCATGTTTTTGCCAAGATTAGGACCCCAAATGACCCACTCCAGTGGTCGGTGGAAGGTATCTTTAGACCTACTGTAAACAAAACCCCTTACTTCCACAGAAAAGCCCGTGATAAGGTACTTCCCCATATGCTTGCCTAGAGTTGGCATGATTATTTTACACTAGTTAAAACTTGAATGGGTTGAAATAACTCCTGGAAAAGAGAAAAAAAGATCTCCATTTCCCCATTTTCTGAGGTGCCGGGAAATACACTACTTATTTTTTCTGTGTCCCTTGAGTACTGTGCTACTCAGTATAGATGCCACCATATAGCTAATGTTCATTATGGTGTACATCAACGGGAATTGTAATTAGGGACTACAGACTGCTGAAAAAATTGAGGTAACACCAGATTTCCTTCTGTGACACTTTAAGAGAAGCAGAGGGAAGGTAGTACTTTCCTGCCCATAATAATTTTGCCCTGAATGGTATCTATCAAACTGTTCTCACTCCATGATTTAAACCAACGTTTGCCTTTGATAATGGAAGATAAAAATAGTTGGGGGGGGATGTAAACTATTAACATCAATAGGAAGCATGAATGATGAAATTAGCAGTAATTCTTTTTCAACTGCAATTTTTGCCAATGGAAAGAGATGGGTTCCCTGTTCTATTTCACTGTAAGATAACATAAAAGTTATTTACGACTGTGAAAACTAGTACTGAATTTTAGAATTAAAGTTTCCTTTTCAGCCTTCTAGTACTACAGGAGGTCATTAATGTTCCCATTTCAAATATGAAAAACTAAATTTTGAAAAATATTTATTTATTGTTCATTTTTATATACCGCTCCTCCCTGCAGGGTCGGGCGGTTTACATAAAACAACAGATTAAAATACAGATAAAACACTTTGTTATATAAAACACAAGGACATGGTCAGAGTTGTCTGGGGGAACTTAGATTGAAGGCCTGCTTAAAAAGAGTCATCTTGCAGGCCCTCTGGAAGGGGGCTAACTCTGCGATAGCCCAAACGTTGTCTGGTAACGCGTTCCATAGCATCGGTGCCACCAGGGAGAAGGCTCGTTGTCTTGTCACTGAGAGGCGACAGGAACAAATTGATGGAATCATCCGAAGGTTTTGTTCTCCTGATTGCAGAGATCTCGGGGGAACGTATGGGGTGAGGCGACCCCTCAGGTACACTGGCCCTAGACCATACAAGGCCTTAAAGGTCAATTACAAGACAATCTGTTGCTCAGCAAAAGTATTTGAGCCTGAAAGTTGGCAAACATACGTATTCTTCTCTGTGCACTCTGGATGGCAATGACTTCAGTTTTTTGCAGTTGTGGGTGTGTGCCTTCAAATCACCTGTGGAGTGATGGTGGCCCTATGAATTTGATAAGAGTTTTCTAAGGCAAGGAATACTCAGTGGTGGTTTTCCTAGTTTATTCCTCTGAAATACAGCATAATTTGTACTCATTAGAAACACTTTGCACAACTAGAGCTGAGATCTTAGATCCAAAAAGTATCATTCCCAGGAGTCCTCCGAAATCTCACATCATTGCTATGCATCAAGCTATAAAAATATTGCTCCTTCTACTTTCCAACATGTAAAGTGTTGATAGTTTTCCATCTAAGAACTAACCAAGGTTGACCCTATTTAGCTTCCATGAGAAAGATGGGATACAGTGCCTGAGTTACTAATTAGGGACTAATCACACCTCATAATCTGGTAACATAAACTGAGAAAAGCCACCACTTCACTCTCCGGTGAGCCCTTTTGTCATTATACTTTTAATTGATGCATGGCTTCTCCCATTACAAAGGCTTTGAATGGAAAAGTAGTTGAAATCATATATATGATTTTTTTTTAAAAAAAAGAGGTCTTAAAAATTGAGAATAAGTTGTTGCATTCCAGAAATAAACGTATTCTGCATCAAGATAATATCAACAATGGCTGGTTATGAAAAATATTTATAAATCTGTGTTGCAAAGAAGAAGGATTAGGAATTTTTGGTTTAGTCATTTGCATGTAGTTGCCGAGAAGCCTAAAACATGCCTGTTATAAAATGACAACAGTATTCTGAATAATTATGCATTTTTTTCTCAAATTTTATTTGACTATCCATTAGTTGGATACACTGAAAGCTACTTTGGATGGAACTGCTTCTGAACTTGAATTCGTAAGAATGACTATAACTAATCTTAAAAAGGAAGCACAGGAGAAAACAATAAGGTAGGAATACACAATAGAGTGAAGCTACGGTGTGTGTTTTAAATGAATACCTTTCCTAAATATATTTGTTAACCTATGCTAGAAGAATAAATGTTTCAGTTACTTTAGAGCAGGCATGGGCAAACTTTGGCCCTCCAGATGTTTTGGACTCCAGTATGCTGTTAGGAATTGTGAGAGGTGAAGTCCAAAACACCTGGAGGGCCAAAGTTTGCCCATGCCTGCTTTAGACAGTGCTGAAAAACAATGTGGATGACTACATGAGGATGGAAACATTGAAGTACCATTATTAGTTTGTGTTCCTTCATCCCTTTTAAAGACCTTGAAATCATGGGTCCTGGTTCCTGAGAGAAGAAAACTTTGTGGGTGAAATGAATAGAAGCTCTAGAGATAGGCTACGTGAACATAGGCACATGTATGATTCATTACAGCATAGAAGGTGCTATTTCGAAGAGGCAGGAATAGAGGGCCAAAGGGAGAAACTTGTCAGAACATGCAGATCCAGATTAGGTCTCTACCGTCACCTATGGATCCTCCACCAAGACTCTACACTTGGGAGGCAATCATCCTTAATTGTGAGTGATAGCCTATGATGAGATGCTACTATACTATAATAGCAACATTGCATTAAATATATACATCGCATTTATTATTTAGTTCTATCTCTCTGTTCAGTCAGTAGATCCTCACTTCTGTGCAGATGAAATGTCAGAGATTTGGCACCTGGAATGTGGCGCAGCTGGCTAAATGTCAGCTGCATAAGATCTCTCTGACCAATAGGTCATGAGTTCGAGGCCTGCCCGGGTCGAGGTGAGTGCTCGACCTTTAAGTGTAGCCTGCTGTCGACCTTTGCAGCCCAAAAGACAGTTGCATCTGTCAAGTAGGAGATAAAGGTACCACATTAAATGGGGAGACAAATTTTGACTGAATTATGAGGCCATTAAAGAACTCCAGGAACGCTGAGGAATGCAGAAGGAACAACAGGGGACGCTGGGAACGCTGAGAGATGAGGAGTGCATCACCCCCCCCCCCCCCCCGGTGGCCAGAGTTTGCCTCTGTTAAGTATGTGTACCTGTAATCCGCTCGGAGTCCCCTTTGGGGTGAGAAGAGAGGTGTCACGATCACGGACTTACCGGCCCCTTAATCACACACACAGAGACGTACTGAAGGCTAACTACTTTATTGAGTAAATACAGTTCAAAGATATTGTCCAATAATGATGAAAAAGCAATCCAAAAGGTTTGAAGTATCAATGTCCAAAAGAACTTAGCAATAGGCAGAAGGCTTAGCAAGGCACCACAATGCTGTGGCCAGGAACAAGGCAAGGCTTCCCAAAGCTTTGGGACAGGAACAAAGGCAAGGCTTGATGACCACTAGCTAACCAGCTCGTGATCCCTAACTCCGTCTCACGCCTATCCAGTAGCGACGTGGCCGGAGAACTGAGGATGCGTTCCCACGGATCCTATACTTAATCCTTCGGCCGAGGCCCCCGCCGATCTAGGCTTCTTCGTCTCCAGTCTCCGCTCACGGACCTCGGTCGGTCTAGGACCCTAGACCAAGCCCTCCTGGTAGACTCGATGTCCCGTCTCCTATCGAAAGTTCGACCTTGCCTCTCAGCAGCTGTGTCGCTATCTTCCTGAGAACTTTCCTCCCTAGCACTTTCCCACTCGGCTTTGTCCATGTTTTCACTTTCAAGCTCTCGGGAATTCCTCCCCCCCGGTGTGTTCATAACTCCCTTCGCTGCTTCCCATCTCCACCTGGTGATCGGAATCTATGCTAGGCCCAAACATCATCTCATCCCATGCCAAGCTCTCTGTAGGCGAACGAGGCCCATCCGAAGGGCCCTGTGCTTCACCCCAGTCATCTAGCTCATCCTCGGAATCCACCTCTGCTGCTGCAGGCCCTAATGCTAATGGAACCCCAGGACCTATTCCCTGCCCTCCAGGCACAAACGAGAACTGCTGTGCTACAAGAGGAATATAAATAAAGTGTATTATTATTATTATTTATGGCAAGAGCATTGTATATCTACTCAGCTAATAACATGACAAGATGGCATATTGTTAATACAATACAATTGTGTGATTTATTATCTTTTAGTTATAAAATATAAATAAAAGGCTGGCATAATAAGTAAGGTAGTTGTAAAGATCCAGTTTCTAGGATCCTGCTTTAAGGAGTGAAACTTTGCTGATGTGCCATCATTTCATTAGTGAATTACAGCATTTCACCACAAAGGATGATGGGTGTGTACCATGCATTGTGCATTTCCATGTGTAGTGCATACATACATCCATGTGCATCCACATGCCATTTATGCCATCACATCACATCCCCTTTGGCAACTTTGAATTAGGTAAAGCCATTCTTTGTGGGATTTGTGGGTTTGGATTATTGTCTCAAATTCTCGCTTCTTTCTGCACAACTTTTGAAAATCTATACCACTTATTTTCTCTTTTTCACATTAGATTCAATGTGATTAGGGAACAGAACAGTAGTCTTACGAATAAACTGAAATTTGTGACAAACAAAGCACTGACTTCAGAAGAAAAAGCATGCAGGATGGAAGAGTTACTGAAAGAGAAGGAGAAAAATGTCAAGGTAAACAACATTTTTCTTTCATTTCCAGTATTTTGCTGGTTTACATTTACATTTATTTTCAGTTATTTTAAATATATTTCCTAAATACATTTTTACTTCACGCAATGTGTACTTCATATGAGTTTTTTTTAATGATTTGCACTAGTGATAAAATAATTCTTCATTGAAATTATTTCATTCCAAACCCACTGGAAGGAAAACATAGAAAAGGGTTTGTGAACACAGATTGGCCATATGCTGTGAAAAAGGTCTTGACTGAGGCTGCATCTACACTAGGTGAAATAACCCAGGTGTCATTTGGAGTAGTTTGCTCCTGAGCTGCCTTGGATACACTGCAGGAGTGCCTTTTGCAGCCCAGATGCTGGGCTGGCTGATAGTGTATTGAGGCCATGGCTGCTGTTTCACCAGCCAGAAGCAATTCCCAAAACAGACTTCTCCTGGCGACGTTGCTTCTAGCGAGATCACAAAGAGAGGCTGCAGCAGTTTGGCCAACTTCCTTCCACAGTTGACTGTTGAAGACCCCACCTGTATGTTTTGTGAAGGGACAGACTCCTGTGGAGTGGATTCTTTATTGGGAGAACATGCTTCTCCTAAAACATTGACATCATAAGAGCAGGCAGATAATTTCTCCCTCTTCAGTTCTTGTAACATACCATATTTATTCAAGTATAATTCACCATAGAATTTAATGTGCACCTCAATTTTGAAGGTGAATATTAAAAAAAGAAAGAAAAGGATTTGTTGTCGAATGTAATGTACCCAAGTTAGGAACAGCACAAAGCTGGAGAAGGGGTGCAGCTTCCCCCTGCCTGTCGGCTGTACCTCTTGACTGCCTCCCTGAATACAGGACCAATAATAAAGGCAAGGTTGCTGCCTGCCTCAAAATGGCCAACTAGCAAGGGGAAGCCTTGCCCTAACAGAGGGGTGCAGATTTCCAACTGGCCTTTCCCATGGGTTTGAGGGCCTCGTGAATGTGGCCACTTGGATACCACATGAGTGTGGAGAGTTTGCCAGCTTCAGCCTGATGGAGCGCAAGTGGATTTATGGGCACCATTGACTCCAATGCATATCTCAGTTTTGGCTATGTAATTTAGCCAAGCAAGGTGTGCATTAGAATCAAGTAAATATGGTAAAATGCAACAATAATATATGGGAACATTAGATGGTGGTCATGGGTAATCAGTTCCCTGGCTTCTAAGAATTGCTGGAAGCAATTCGTTACTCCCTTTGTTAACTATCTTTTTCCAAGATAAGTCTTATGACAGCACAGTCTGCATCCATTCAGCCAACTCCTTTCCTCTGTTTTAACAGCAGTCTCATTCTCATCAGGCCCTCCCTGTCCTTCTGCTCCTGGCTCATGTCTCCCACCCAGTTGTGTTTGGCTTCTTGCCTTTTCAACCTCCATTCCCCAGCTTCACCCCCTCTTCAACACATGTGGCTGACCATTAGCTCTTTCCCTTGTGCTCCACTACTGCCTTCCCTTTGCTTCCACCTTCCTCTGCTGCCAGGCACTTCCTTTTGTCAGGGCAACCCTGTTACAGAAGCTCAGCCATGAGATCACCATAAGTGATGTTGCCAGCAAGGCTCTGCCAGGAAACACTCCTAGCTGGTGAAACAGTAGTGGGTGTTTTTGACATGTGGACACTGGTCAAGAACACTAGGAGCCACTCTGGAGTTTCCTGGAAGCTCTGGAGTAACCTGCAGTTCTTCCTGTGATGGATTAAAGACTTGAAGAAGTGTTTCTGCTGCAGGATGGCTACATGTCATCTTGACTGAGGGTAGCCGGTTTGAGGTGAGTGGATTTTTTTTTAATCTCAGGAAGGTGAGGGGTGAATTTGGCATCTGAGACACTCAGTAATTCTACAAAGAAGGGAATGAAATATTCTTCAAAACAGTCACTGGATACAACAATTCCGGCAATTATATATGATCATATTTTGGAAAATCACAGATGCATTATGATTTTTTTTCCAAAGAAGAAAGGACAAGTCTGTACTATGCAAAAATTGGGAAATCTTGAGTGTTGGAATAACTTCAGAGAGAAAACTTTAACATCCTGCTCGACATTTTTCTAGAAGCAGATCGAACGGTGTTAAATGAGATTCAGTTCAGACGATGAAGCACATATATATATACTGTATATATATATATATACTTTGCTAAGTGCTATCAATATAACAATGACTGTAGGAAGCACTGACAAAGTGTCCTCCTGAAATCATTCAAGATGGGAAAGTACTTAAGGTGCCTCTACACCTTAAACTTAGCAAATAATGTTTTTTTAAAAAAAGAAAAAAATCAGGGGAAAAACCCGCTGGAATAATACAAACTCACTACAAACTTTATAGATTATCCATAACATGCTTAGTCAGGATAAATGGTTTGCAAACCTTTTTTCCTTATATTTGTTGTTGTTTATTGTCGCTTCCGACTCTTTGTGACGTCATGGACCAGCCCAGGCCAGAGCTCCTTGTCACCCTGTGGCCACTCCCAGCTCCTTCAAGGTCAAGCCAATCACTTCAAGCATAATATTTCATCCATCTTGCCCTTGGCCAGCCCCTCTTCCTTTTTCCTTCCATTTTCCCCAGTATCATTCTCTTCTCCAAGCTTTCCTGACTTCTCATTATGTGGCCAAAGTATTTCATCTTTGCCTCTAATATCTTCCCCCCAGAGAGCAGCCAGGCATTATTTCCTGGAGTACGGACTGGTTTGATCTTCTTGCAATTCAAAGTACTCTCAGAATTTTCCTCCAGCACCACAGTTCAAAAGCATCTCTCTTCCTTCGCTCAGGCTTCCTTATGGTCCAGCTCTTACATCCATAGATTACTACAGGAAATACCATTGCTTTAATTATGCGGATCTTCGTTGCCAGTGTGATGTCTTCACTATTTTTTATTAAGATTTGTCATTTCTCTCCTCCCAAGAAGTTAACATCTGATTTCCTTTCTGCCATCTGTGTCTGCAGTAATCTTTGCACCTAGAAATTCTGTCGTTGCTTCCAAGTTTTCTTCCTCTATTTGCCAGTTATCAATCAATCTGGTTGAAAGAGTCTTGGTTTTTTAAAATGTTTAATTGCAACCCAGCTTTTGCACATCCTTCTTTCACCTTGGTTAGAAGGCTCCTCAGCTCCTCCTCGCTTTCAGCCATCAAAGTGGTATCATCTGCATATCTAAGGTTGTTAATGTTTCTTCCAGCAATTCTAATTACAGCCTTGGATTTGTCTAGCCCTGCACGTTGCATTATGTGTTTTGCACACAAGTTGAAGAGGTAGGGTGAGAGTAGACAGCTCTGCTGTACTCCTTTCCCAATCCTGAACCAGTCGGTTGTTCTATGGTCAGTTCTTACTGTTGCTACTTGGTCGTTATACAGATTCCTCAAGAGATAGACAAGGTGACTTGGTCTCCCCATACCACCGAGAATGTGCCACAATTTATTATGATCCACACAGTCAAAGGCTTTAGAATAGTCAATAAAACAGAAATAGATGTTTTCTGAAACTCCCTGCCTTTCCCAATTATCCAACGGATATTGGCAATTTGGCCTCTCATTCCTCTGCCTTTTCTGAACCCAGCTTGTACATCCGGCAACTCTTACTCTATGTATTACTGGAATCTTCCTTGCAGGATCTTGAGCATTACCTCACTGGCATGTGAAATAAGTGCCACAGTATGAAAGTTTGAGGATTCCTTAGCATTTCACTTTTTTATATGGGGGTGTAAGTTGATTTTTTGCAATAATTTTTCTTTCCTTATATAGGATGTCGATAATTCAAAACAATATAAGCATAACAGTTCAGTAGCCTAAGTGGGTGAGACTTTATCTCGGAAGAACTGATCTTGAACAATCTCTGCAATGTGTTAGTCAGAAGTGTACTTCCCATCATAATTACCCATACATGTCTATTTGTCACATCTATTAGTTGACTGTGAAAAGATATAGGCAGGAAATAATGCATTCAGAATCTCGTTCTTTCCATTTGAGCGTCTGTTCTTTAGTGGATGCCCCCACTCCTTTCATATCTGTAGCAAAGCAGTCGCAAGAGATGAATCTTATTGAACACTTCACATAATTTAAGATTTTTAAAACAATTGACATAAGTACTTTAAAATATTAGTAAATTATAAGGAACTAAACGTGACTTTCGTATGTCATGGTAATTGCTAACTGTATTTTGTATCTTGCTGTATGAAGAATTTAGAAACATGAATTTAAAACTAGGCTGTTTCTTTTCCTTGGGTCGGGGGTGGTCTGTCCATCAAGCAGGTGGGGCATTCGTCCCGAGTGATGGCCCTTCAAGAAACACTTCATAGAAAGCAGGGACTAAGACTAGATGCGAGTAGCCTGGCACTTGCACAAAGGAAGAAAATAATAGGGATCAGAGCACAATAGGTAACCCCAAAAACATACGAAGCAAATCACAGCTGTCAGATACCTAACTTAAATCGAGTTAAGTTTAAATTCACACCTCTGTTTATTCAACAAATTATCTCATGCTATGCTTTTAATAACTACAGGAGAGAGAGGTCCAAGCAGAGCAACTAAGAGACACACATTTCAAGAAAACAAAAGAGTTGAAAGGCCTTCAGGACAACGTAAAATGTGTCACAGTTGACATTGATGGACGCCGAGGGCAGATGAAAAATCTTCACAGCCGATTGACCCATCTGTTTGCAGAGACACTTAAGCAACAAGAGCTCATATATAACCAGGTAAGGAACAGGAAGAATGTGTTGGGAATATAGATAAATCTGATGGCTCATGATCCTAGCAAGATGCAAGTAGTCACAAAGCTTAGAAGGGTGCGGTGGCTCAATGGGTTAAACCGTTGAACTGTTGAATCTGCTGACCTAAAAGGTAGGCAGTTCGAAGACACAGATCAGGGTTAGCCTTAGCTCCTGGCAACCTAGCAGTTTGAAAACATGCAAATGTGAGTAGATGACATTTGCATGTAGATCACATTTGCAGGTAATAAAGGCACCCATGAAGCCATGCCAGTAAAATGACCAGGAGGTGCCTATGGACAACAGGCTCCTTGGCTTGGAAATGGAACAAGAGCACCTCCTCTTGACCAGAGCTGAGCACCGCCTACAGAAAGCCGGAGATGAAAGGGGAAGCCTTTACCTTTGTTTTGTGTTATTTGTATGTCATTATTACTCCACTGTATTAAAGGCATTGAATGTTTGTCTATCTGTGTATGTTGTAATCTGCTCTCAGTAGAATGTTTGTCTATCTGTGTATGTATTTTTTTAAAAAAATTAAATACATTTTCTTAAGTACATTGATTCTCTTAAGTTACATACATACATCAATACATTCCATACTTTTGTATTTCACACTTAATTCGTTACATCAATTATATATGCATATATATCTTATATCTTATCATATTCACCTCTGTGTTTCCCGCCCCCTTCCGGGCCACTTTAATTAGCATTCTCCTTCCAAAATCTCATTTCTTCTTGTGGAGGTAATTTCCCATCTACTTCTTTTAAACCATTCTCGATAAATTTACCCTAGACTTCATCAAAGTCATTTACCTTCCGTACCCCCTTTCTAACTTTTAACCTACATGTCAATTTATCATTTATTGCTAATTTCCATAGTTCTTTATACCATTCTTCAATTTGTATATTTATCTTGTCTTTCCAGTTTCTTGCTATCAACAACCTTGCTGCAGTTAACATATTATTTATTGCATCCTTCTCTGTTTTCCCTAAATTCTTAACATTATATAATGACAATGCAATACTTGCACAACAATGCAATACTTGCATCTTCATATCCATTATTACTTCTATTTCTCTAAATACCTTCCCCCAGAATTCATTTACATATTTACATTCCCACCACGTATGTATATATGTACCCACGTCTCCCAACAGTTTTTTATAACATTTTTAAAAAAATATTTGCAATTTTTACTGGTGTTATGTACCATTTCCATACCAATTTATAAAAGATTTCTTTAACCCTTATCGATAAGTTCCTTAAATGTCTTTGATTCCATAACTGTATCCAATCCACTTCCCTTATCTTAATCCCTAAATCTTCCTCCCATGTTTCTCTTAATATTGCATTTTTTATTTTTCCTTCCTTAATCTCTATTATTATCTTATATATTTTACTAGTTAGTCCTCTCATCTTATGGTATTCTCCTGTGGCTCCTTCCTCTTGTATCATTTGTTCAAATTGTGTAGGTTTGTCTCCTTCCCCATTTTTTTCTTATCCAGTTCTTAAACCATTGCTCTAACTGTAAGCAATGGAACCACGGGAGTTTAATATCTCTAAACTCTTTTTGTATGTTTTCTTCCTTCATATCTGCTTTTATCCAATCTCCAATTTTATCTATATTCTTTTCTTTTAGTTTCTTGTCCAACGTATATATATATTTTGGAAATTTCTTATCCATTATTTTTGGTGTTAATGTTGAACTTTCTGACATTTATACTTTCCTGTATCTATTCCAAATTTCTAATACATTTCTTAACATTGGGTTTTTTACTTCTTTAATTTCTTTCCTTTTAAAATCCTTAAAAAATATATATTCTGAATGTTTCCTTCTGCTTCTTCCAAACCTTCCTCCGACTATTCCAAATCCTCCTATCTGTGTATGTTGTAATCTGTTATTGTTGTTGTTGTTATTATTTAGGCTAATAGTGCCCAAGCAAAAATTGACATTGAAAAGAAGTTTGAATTAAGCATTTCAGCTTCTGTTTTTATCTTCATCTGTAATGTATAGTTAGATTTCAGGCCAAGCACTATGGACCAAGGAGTCAGTGCTCCTGAGGTATAAGGGGAAGAGAGACATGTTGTGGTTGTTAAGAATTTGAAAAAAGAGACAAAAATGGAAAAGGCTATCCTTCAATGTCTTGATCTTTTTCTCGTGTCCTAATTTTTTATCTACAGTTGTACCATTGCTATGAATTCTCTCCATTCTTTGCCTTGTTGTCTTGGCTTTCAGATTTAGAAACCAACTAATGAAGAAGGCAAATCATTTAACTAAATAATTTTCAGCTTCTTTTTGGTTAGTCATGTTTCCCTTATAGAATCATAGAATCCTAGAGTTGGAAGAGACCTCGTGGGCCATCCCGTCCAACCCCCTGCCAAGAAGCAGGAAAATTACATTCAAAGCACCCCTGACAGATGGCCATCCAGCCTCTGTTTAAAAGCCTCCAAAGAAGGAGCCTCCACCACACTCCGGGGCAGAGAGTTCCACTGCTGAACAGCTCTCACAGTCAGGAAGTTCTTCCTAATGTTCAGATGGAATCTCCCTTTTCTGTTGTTATTTCTGGTAACAGATTGTGCGGTTCCAGCTCTCTTGAGCACACAGACCATTTTTATTTTATTTTTAAAAATGTTTAAAAATACTGTGTTTACTGTATGTTTAATTGACTTTTGAGTTTGGTCATAAAATCACTTCAGTGATACCTGTTTCTATAAATAAAAATATGATCATTGAAACCTTTTTCTATAAAAAAAAATACATTTGAAGCAAATTCCACTTACTTCCAAATAAATGTATTTCAAAATGCATAGTATGTGTTCCAAAATCAGCCTTTTGCTATGGCTGCTTTGAACCATAGCTGCTTCAGGGTAAAAATGTGAAGCAATACAAGAGATGAACAAGCCCAAATCCTGTTATTTCTTAATGAGATTGATATGCATGACTCTTGTGCATCACTTTGAAAATTTACCCCTTTCTGTCAGCATCTATTGGTAAGTGGTAAGGTTGCTACACGGTGGTAAGCTTCCCTAGAGCAGACTATCTGGGCTAAGGGTGCTTTGTTATATTTTTAGAAGATTACTTGTGAGCCAGAATTACCCACCAGCCATTTTAAGTCAGTCTACAAACAAGAAAGCCTATAGGCCAGAAGCAATTGTAAAATGACAATAACTTAATTAGGTGCCTGTCCTCAAGCTAATTTTTTCTGTGTTAAAATGTTTCAGCGCTTATAGAAATGTCTCCAATTGTTTGTTTTTCATCCCCTCTGATAATTTTATTTCTTGCTTCAAAAAATTTAACAGGATTTCTATATACAGCTAGTGGAGAGGAGGCTGTCACGCATGGAAGGAGAGCTTAACACAGACGAGAGAGAAGTTTTGGAAGCAAAAGTTGCAGAACTTTCAAAAATAGCAGATGAAAAAAAGCATGCATACAACACTTTGCAGGCTCAACAGAAGAAACTCCAGGTAGCATCAGCTTTGTATCTCACAGGAAGTTGGCAGTTTTGTTTGCCTTTCTTTAGAGTTTATATAGAGGACAGTCTAATGTTCTATCTTCAAACCTAAGCCTTTTTGGCCTTGGCCAATATCTGTATAGAATAATTTATAAAAAGATCTTGCTAAAATTTATTTATTTATTTATTTATTTACTTTATTTATATTCTGCTCTTCTCACCCTGAAGGGGACTCAGAGTGGATTACAGGTACACATACGTAGCAGACAATCCCTGCAGTTCAACATATGACATATAAACATGTGACATTTATCACAATACAAAACAGTACATACATTTTGACATTTTAGACAAACAGAGGCAAACTTTCTGGCCATCAGGGGGAGCTGACGCATTCCTCCTCACTCTCAGGATTTCCTTCCATCGTCGCTTTGTTGTTTCTTCCGCATTCCTCAGCTATTCTTTATGGCCTCATAAATCAGTCAAAATTTGCCTCCCCACTTTAATGTGGTACCTATAAACTCCTACTTGACAAATGTAACTGTCTTTCGGGCTGCAAAGGTTGACAGCAGGCTACACTTAAGGTCGAGAACCCACCCCGACCCGGGCAGGCCTCGAACTCATGACCTACTGGTCAGAGAGATCTTATGCAGCTGACACTTAGCCAGCTGTGCCACATTCCCGGTGCTAAAACATTAATTTACAATATTTTAAAAAAACGAATCCTAGTTTTATTAAAACACAATTAAAACAATTAATGTTTACAACATAATTAAAACATAGTTTCAGTCAAAAAATAAAAATGCAGCACCCAACTTACACATACACTGTTGCTCAATAATTAAAATTCAAATGCCACATAAATATTTATCATCTTCAAAGAAGTAGGAGGGGGTACAAATAGGCCCAGCCTATTCGAGGGAATGCATCTCCTCCTATCAGCCCATGAGCCCTGAGATCATCATCGTCACAAGTACGCTTGGTGGGAACGAGGGAGAGGGCCTTTTTGGTGGTGGCCCCAAGGCTCTTGAACTCCCACCCTAAAGAGGTACATTCATCCTCCTTGTTATTGGCCTTTTGCTCCCAAGTGAAGACCTTCTCATGGAAACAGGACTTCCCTGAAAACATACAAAATTAGTCACTCCGGTCAGACAAGGCTTCAAGGTTTATATAGCTAGTTATAGAGCTCTGAACTGTTTTGCTTATGTATAATGTGTTAGGATAACCTCAGTGGCCGGAGGTGTAGAGTTTAAACTGTTAATGATATATGCGTTTTTATGCTCATTTATATTTATGTAATTTGGGTCTACATAATGTGTTGATTTATTTTCCATATGTTGGGGGTTGTGGGATGAGGATTTTGTATTATGTCCTTGTCTGTGTCAGTATATACACTGCTTTGAGTCCCATTTTTGGGATAAGGGCGGGATAAGAGAATAATAATAGTAATAGTAGTAGTAGTAGCCACCAAAGAGGAGAAACATGAACCGGCAGATTATGTGAAAAGCAGTCAAGAAACAACATTGATGGAAGTCCACTGTAGAAAACTGCTTAAAGTGCAAAAGACAAAGGGTGAATACCGTAAAAATACAACGCAGAGCAGAAGAGAAAATTGGCAAAAGAAGGCTCTCCATGGGCAGTTCCTGGGAAAAATTGAGAAGAAAACTGACAAAGAAAAAACATGGATGTGGTTCACAAATGGAACTCTGAAAAAGGAGACGGAGGGCCTGATTCTTGCAGCCCAAGAACAAGCCATTAGAACCAATGCCATCAAAGCCAGAATTGAAAAGTCGACGACAGATTCCAAGTGTAAACTCTGCAAGGAAGCAGGCGAAATGATGAATCACATACTCAGCTGCTGCAAGAAGATTGTGCAGACAGACTATAAGCAGAGCCATAATACTGTTGCTCAGATGATCCATTGGAAGTTGTGTCACAAATACCATCTACCTGTGACCAAAAAAAACGGTGGGATCACAAGCCTGAAAAAGTTACACAAAATGAACATGTCAAACTATACTGGGACTTCCAAATTCAGAATGACAGAGTTTTGGAGCCCTCATGATCGTGGAAAAAAACCAGGTATGGATCATCGAGGTTGCAATCCAAGGCAACAGCAGGATTGATGAGAAGCAACTGGAAAAGCTGACAAAATCCAAAGACTTAAAAATTGGTGATCCAGTGGTGTTCCGTCCTCCAGACGTTTCATATGCATAGCCCCATAGTTTTGTTTTAAAAGGCAGCATTTTTCCTGGGGACTGTTCCAGACACACTGGCACCTTGCCTGTTAATTATTAGCAGGGTTGCAGCCTGGTGCAGAATTTGCCACCTAAAGCTCTGCAAATGTATCTTTTTAGTTGGTGTCCGCCCCTTTTTCTTCCTGGGGATTGGCCTCCATTTTAGAAAGTGTTTTAGTTCCTTTCAGAGAGGGAAGGAAGCCAGATGTGTTT
This sequence comes from Anolis apletophallus, assembly GCA_030556195.1. NCBI lineage: Eukaryota > Metazoa > Chordata > Lepidosauria > Squamata > Anolidae > Anolis > Anolis apletophallus. Next base: position 17,658,632 of record JARBWK010000010.1, read on the forward strand.
TTGGCCAGCCAGGATTGGCTCCGAAAGGGTCACTGTAAGTACTGGGTGCTTACTGGGTGTTTACTGGGCGCCACTGGGTGCTTACCTGGGTGCTAACCTGCATGCTGACCTGCTGATTGCTTTTTGCTTGACCATTAGCTGGGGGAGTGCTGGAGCCAGATGAGTTTATGGTACCTTGCAGAGAGTGGCTTTGCATGCTGTATAGGATAGACATCTGGTTAACAACCCAGCTTTAGGTCACCTTTGGTACTGAGCTTAGGTTTAGAGAGGGGAAGGAGTGGTTCCTTCAACCAAACACCTAGGACCAGGGTGGGAAATATCGGGTTTCCTGCCATCCAAAAAGAAGCAGTAGGAATCTTTTGAGCAACAACCCAAGGCATTTCCACTCTGTTTTTTTTGCAACCATTAAGAAGCTGTGCCAAGTCCTGCAAAGACTTTGTTACTAAATAAACTGTTTGATTTTCATCTTTATTTTGCAGTGTTTTTTGGGTTGTCAGACCACCTAGCTTTTTCAGCAAGCGCTCTGCAGTCCACCAGGTAAAAAGGACAACACATCTGCCAGTTTTTAATTTCAAACAGACCTGGTGTGACGGCATAAGTGGTGATCGGCATACTGGTCTTTACCTTGGCCTGCACTTAAACACAATCGGCACTGACAAAATTACCATTTGTCAGCTGCAAAAGGCCACCCTGCTCGAACCTGCACACATTATTCGCCAATACATCACACAGTCCTAGGCACTTTGGAAGTGTCCGACGTGTGACCCAATACAAAAGCCAGCATAATGTTCTTGTTCGCTGTGTACTCAATCAACCAATCAATCAAATTTATTATTTCATGAGTTGCTTCCCACTAAAGTGCTCTAAGCGACTTACATAACAGATAAAAACAGCATGTACAAAATATTAAATGATTACAAATTAAAAGCTTTAACAAAGAGCTTGTGTGAATGACTGTAAATCAGGCATGGCTCTTACATATGATGGTAGAGAGTTCCACGGAGTTGGGGCAGAGATTGAGAAGGCCTTACACCTTGTGGATTCCAGGCATGCTTCCTTGGGACCCAGGACATGTAGAAGACTTTCCTGGGCTGGTCTTGGTGATCTCAAATGATGAGCGTATGAGATGCGATCCCTGAGGTATCTAGGGCCCTGACTAATCTTGTTATGTGTCTAATAATAATAATAATACATTTAACAATAATATAACTATTGTTATTAATAATAAGAATATGTAAAGGAAAGCCAAGAAACTTCTCAAAGCACAGCAGACAAAGAATCAGTACAAGAAAACTGCATTACAAACCAGAGCTGACAGCTGGCACAACAAAACATTGCATGGGCAGTTCCTTGACAAAATTGAAGGAAAAGTTGATAAGAAGAAGACCTGGTGATGGCTCACAAATGGAACACTGAAGAAGGAGACAGAAGGCCTGATTCTTGCAGCCCAGGAGTAAGCCATCAGAACAGATGCCATTAAGGCCAGGATTGAAAAATCTGCTGATGATCCAAAATGCAGACTGTGTAAGGAAACTGATGAAACCATTGATCATATCCTCAGCTGCTGCAAGAAAATTGCACAGACAGACTACAAACAGAAGCACACGTCAAACTCCTCTGGGACTTCTGAATTCAGACAGAGTTTTGGAGCACAATACTCCTGACCTCACAATTGTGTTAAAAAATAAAGTATGGATCGTCAATGTTGCAATCCCAGGTGACGGCAGGATTGAAGAGAAACAACCGGAAAAGCTGACACGATATGAGGATTTAAAGATCGAACTGCAAAGACTCTGGCACAAGCCAGTAAAGATGGTCCCAGTGGCGATCGGCACATTGGGTGCAGTGCCTAAAGACCTTGGCCTGCACTTAAACATAATCAGCACTGACAAAATTACCGTCTGCCAGCTGCAGAAGGCCACCTTACTGGGATCTGCACCCATTATTCGCCGATACATCACAAAATCCTAGACACTTGGGAAGTGTCCGACATGTGATCCAATACAACAGCCAGCAGAGTGATCTTGTCTGCTGTGGACTCATCTTGTTGTGTTAATAATAATAATAATAATAAAAAATTTACAAAAGTGATAAGGTTAGTCATTTGGCCTTCTGGAAGCTATGCCATCTTTACTTCAGTGTACTGTTTCTAATCATAAATGCCTAAGAATTAAATCATAATATGGTAATCTTGGATAAACTATTTAAACTTATTTTCTTTCTTTCCAGAATGACATTCATTTTATCAAGTTGGCTATGAAAAAGACTGGAGAAGAAATGGCAGGTTTGCAAAGCCGTGTAGATGAGCTAAACCTTTTCAGTGACAAATCAGAGAAGTTACTGAAAAAAGCCAGAGCTGATAAGCAGGTGCGGAAATAGTTTCTCTAAGCTTGAAGTATACAGATTAAAAATGAATAAATAAATAGGTGACACCCTTGGGTTTTTGTGCTATCACAAACAAAAAATAGGGGTTGTGCTGCAGTCTAACCAACACAACACAGCAGGTAAACGAAAACTAATATCAAAGTCACTGGTGTAATGGAAATAACCAGTAGTAAATCACCATAAATTAGGACACCTCCCAATCCAGTCCTGCTTGAAAGTAATGGTGAGTCCTGAAGTAGAGAAGTAAATATGACTCACGGAGGGCACGCTGAGTCCTCCCTTTCGGTTTGGATAAACGTAAAATGTTCCTGAACCATCAAAATTGGCTTGGTTCACGATAAATCCATAATTCTTATATGCAAAAATGTCTCAGAGATGGATGTGTCCTGTGACTGGTCTGGAGTGACTCAATATGAAATCAGGAACCTAACTATACATTCGGATTATAATGTATTTTAATCCGGGTTATATCCATGTATATTTATAGCGATTTGGATATAACCCGGATTAAAATACATTATAATCCAAATTTATGGTTGGGTTCCTGATTTCATATTGAGTCAATCCGGACCAGTCACGGGACACATCCATATCTGAGACATTTTTGCATATAAGAATTATGGATTTATCGTGAACCAAGTACCGGGAATGTGGCGCAGCTGGCTGGGTGTCAGCTGCATAAGATCTCTACTGACCAGAAGGTCATGAGTTCGAGGCCTACCCAGGTCGGGGTGAGCTCTCGACCAATTGTGTAGCTCATAGTCTGTCTATGTTGTATGTTTATGGCATTGAATGTTTGCCTGTATATGTGCATTGTGATCCACTCTGAGTTCCCTGCGGGGTGAGAAGGGCGGAATATAAATGATGTAAATAATAAATAATAATAAATAATTTTGGTGGTTCAGGAAAATTTTACGTTTATCCAAACCGAAAGGGAGGACTCAGCGTGACCCATCGAATTTCTGTGAGTCATATTCACTTCTCTACTTCAGGACTCACCATTACTTTCAAGCAGGACTGGATTGGAAGGTGCCCTAATTTATGGTGATTTACTACTGGTTATTTCCATTACACCAGTGACTTTGATATTAGTCTTTGTGCTATCACACCAGCCTTGCACATCAGTCCCATTGCCACAATTCAAGTGAACACCTTCAAAACACAGGTTACGTTTGATAAGACATAGTACTAAACATTATTCTTATTCTGATGATTGAAGGACATGATGATTGAGGATAATCTCGTGAAGCTGGAGCTGAAACGGGTCAGAGATACCTTATACAATAAGGCAGAGAAAGTCTTCTCCCTCGAAAAACAGAAGCAGCAGTTGAAGGCAGCAATGGATCAAAGAATTGCAGATATCAAAGTTCACCAAGCAATGATTGAGACGCAGATAAGAGTAATAGAAGAGGAGCGTCAGACTTTGAGGTAAGTAGTCCATGAAGTGGGTGATGCTAGAAGCGGAAGTATCTTTTCAAGAATATGTCTAAGACTGAAGAAATGTGCTACAGTTAAAATGTTTACAAGGATCGAGTCCATATTTAACATTTTTCCTGACCTAGGAAACCAGCAGTTTGCATGAAGGCAGTATAAAAGAACTAGCACTCCATTTCAGGGGCTTTCTTGTATTTCCCATTCTATCAGTTGCTTCTGGTGTGAGAATTGGCCGTCTGCAAGGATGTTGCCCAGAGGCTGCCCGGATGCTTTTCACGTTTTTCTCATCCTTGTAGGAGGCTTCTCTCATGTTCCCGCATGGGGAACTGATAGAGGGAGCTCATCCACGCCCTCCCCGGATTCAAACCTCTGACCTGTTGGTCTTCAGTCCTGCTGGCACAAGAGTTTAACCCATTGCGCCACCTGAGGCTCATCACCTGAAATGAATTAGGATGAAAAAGGTGGCTCGCGGTGTCCTGAGTTGAACGGGAAATTAATCCTGATTTTTCCCAGATTCATTCAATATTCTACTACACCCTGGTGCAGACCCTGCTAACGTTTGTTTTGCCTGTGTGTTTTCCCCAAATGGCTATTAGAAACAGCTCCATTTTGCCTTCTGTAAATTCATGATAGGGACCCTCTTCAAATTACTTACTTAGGCGATCCCTCGTTGGCCAAGTGAGATTGTCCTCCAGGTTCAGCGTACTGGCGGTGGGTACGTAGGTGACTGTGGAGCCCTATTCTTGACCTGCAAGTTCTCCTGCAGAGGGTATCAGTTTCCAGGTGGAAGGTGGTCCTGGTCTGGGTTGGCTTGATGCGCCTTCCTCTTGGCACATTTCTCTCTTTTGCCCTCCATTCGTGCCTTTTCAAATTCTACAGCACTGGTGGTCACAGCTGACCTTCAGCTAGAGCGCTCAAGGGCCAGGGCTTCCCAGTTCTCTGTGTCAATGCCACAGTTTTTAAGGTTGGCTTTGAGCCCATCTTTGAATCTCTTTTCTTGTCCTTCAACATTCTGTTTTTTGTTCTTGAGTTCAGAGTAGAGCAACTGCTTTGGGAGACGGTGATCGGGCATTTGGACAAGGTGGCCGGTCCAGCAGAGTTGATGGTGGAGGACCATCACTTCAATGCTGGTGGTCTTTGCTTCTTCCAGCACACTGACATTTGTCCCCTTGTCTTCCTAAGAGATTTGCAGGATTTTTCAGAGGCAACGCTGATGGAATCGTTCCAGGAGTTGCATGTGGCGTCTGTAGATCGAGCAGAAATGGGTCCAAGCAATTCTAGCTAATAAAAATACCAATGAAGAAATGGGAATGGCAAAGGCCTGTTAGTGCAAATCTTAAGTAACTGGGAAATGGGAATCTCTGTGCAGTGGGTGGTTACACCCAACTGGGAAATGAACATTCGGTTGGCTGATTTGGCAACTTTTCCTTCCCACCTCCCTCTGCTGCCCATGCAGTAGGAAAATTAGAGTGATTTAGTGAGACTGGAGCTTAACCTCTCACCAGGCAGGCAGGCAGACTCTGTTTTTCTTTGATAATTATGTGACTAATTGGCACTTGTATATAATTTGATTTGGAGTTGTTTCCTGCTGTTGCTTATTCTCTTCTAGCAGTAAGATACAATCGGAGGGGGGGCAGCTTTTGCAACTGTCAGGCTGAAATACCAACCCTTTCAATATGTGGGTAAAGTGACTTGGATGGGTCTTCCCTTGCTGCCGTAATCTGCAATGTAATGCTGTATTTGTCTCACTCTATGTGGAACTAAAGAAGAGTTGTGATTTGGGAAGGACTGGGCACCAATAGTATTCTAGTACAAATGGAGGTACAGAAAGCCTTGCCATCCTTGGCAGGAGTAGAGGTAACACATTACTCTATTATTGTGGTTCAGCTATTGCTTCTTATTGGAAGCAGTAGCTTCACCAACGGTGCGTCACTGACATGTGGCTTTTTACAAGCTTTTGGCCAATAGTTGTAGGAGAGTTTCAATCATTGAGAAGGATGAGAGGAGACATGATGATGGTCATGTATCAAGATGTGAGGAGAAGTCATAGGGAGGAAGGAGCAAGCTTGTTTTCTGCTGCCCTGGAGACTAGGGCGCGGAACAATGGCTTCAAACTACAAGAAAGGAGACTCCACCTGAACATTAGGAAGAACTTCCTGACTGTGAGAGCTGTTCAGCAGTGGAACTTTCTGCCCCGGAGTATGGTGGAGGCTCCTTCTTTGGAGGCTTTTAAGCAGAGGCTGGATGGCCATCTGTTGAGGGTGCTTTGAATGTGATTTTCCTGCTTCTTGGCAGGGGGTTGGAGGGGATGGCCCACGAGGTCTCTTCCAACTCTATGATTCTATAATTCTATGATTGGCATAAGTTAGACCGTCTCATATACTGTCATGTGGCATTGTTAAAACACTGGCAAAAAAGTATGTGCTGTGTGACTGATAGAGAGCAATTGTATCACTATCCTACTGGAAATCTCATGAATAGACCACCGGAAAAACACTCAAAAGTCTCTTTCTCATTGCAGTCATATTACTTTTAATTGAATTGACTTCATCCTACTGAATCCTCAGATTTGTGGTCTAAGTATGGCTAACAGCTTTTACACTGTGCTGCTTGGTAATCAGTAACTTATTTTCCATATTTCTAACCCCCCAAAGTTAGTGGACCATAGCTAATATGGTTCCCGACACAACCCTTGGCTTGTTAAGTAAAGAACACTGTATACTGTATATATGGAGAACCATCAAATAAGTGAGCTAACTTTTAAAATTTCTTTCAAACCAGCTTTGAGTTTCATGAGCGACTGAGCAAAATTGAGAAATTGCAGGGGAGATATGAAATTATTACTATTGTAATGATGCCCCCAGAAGGAGAAGAAGAGAAAACACACACTTACTATGTCATCAAGGTAAAGCAGCTCTCTCAGAACAGTGTGAGAATTCTGCAGCATGATCCAGTCGCTGCTACCTCCCTTTTGCAACCAACCATCTTCAGCCGTGTTTTACTGCTATTTTGCTTTCATCCATGTTTCTATAATCCAGTACAAGAGGGGTTTTAAAATCTTGTTTTTATTTTAATTTTCCTACTCTCTCATATTACGGTAGCGGTATTATGGTTTGTTCAAAGGAATTGGGCTTTGTAATCATTTTTTATTGTACATTCCTAATCCCAAATTGTTTCTGTCACCTTTGTAATTATAGTTCGAGTACTGGAAAAGTCATGATGCCTCCTTTTCAAGTTTGAATGCATTGCATGCTTCCTTTCTATCATGGAGACTTCTGCATCTCACCTGATAATCATCATCATCATCATCATCTTTATTTATTTATTATAAATAAATAAAATATGCTATTATACTTTTTTATAATCATAATAATAAATTTAAGTTATATTCTACCCTTCTCCCCAGGGGAATGGGAGCGGATTACAGCATTTACAATGTCAATCTGGAATACCCTTCCAAGTGATGTGCAGGCCTTGCAGGATTTACTATCTTTCCGCAAGGCCTGCAAGACCCACCTTTTCCGGCTAGCCTTTGATTGCTAAGCTAGAAAAACTTACTTTTTTGTCTAATTTAACATGTTGTTTTACTCCTGTTGTGTTTTTATGTGATTGTGAGCCGCTCCGAGCCCTCGGGGAGTGGCAGCGTACAAGTCCAAATAATAATAATAACAACAAATACATACATAGGCAAACATTCAGTGCCTTTTCAATCATATACACACAAACACAAGCAAAGGCAGAGGCTTCTCCTTTCTTCTGGAGGTGGTGCTCGTCTCTGGTTCAGGGGAGCTTTTCTCCATTTTCAAGCCAAGAAGCCTGCCTTGTCACCTCCTTGTTGTGTGGCTGGCAAGATTGCTTGGAGCATCTCTTGCCTTTTCCCGCTGAAGTGATACCTATTTACCTACTCACATTTGCATGTTTTCGAACTGCTAGATTGGCAGGAACTGTAGCTGACAGATGAAAGCTCACCCCGTTTCGCAGATTCAAACTGCTGAGCTTCAGATCAGCAGGTCAGCTCCACAATGGTCTAACCCACTACATCACTGTGGTCATGGATCCTAATTGTTGGCTAATCTTAAAACAACTAAAATTTGTCACAAAAATCAGAAGAAATTGATAGAGAAAGGATGTCCCATAGATAAAAAATGTAGTACAATATTTGACTTGAATGGAGCAGGGAAAAATGTGACTTTATTTAACTGCTTTCTGTTCATCTTTTTTCCTGATACCCAATTGAACAGTCACTTCCTGGGCAAGAGACATTTTCAGGATATAGTGATTTCATTATTCCTCTTAAGCATCTGAATTCCATTTTTATTTTCTTTCTAGGCTGCCCAGGAAAAGGAGGATCTTCAGCGTGAAGGAGACACATTGGATGCAAAGATCCAAAATGCTGAGAAAGAATGTGTTGCCTTAGAAAATACTTTGCATGTGCTTAATAACTGCAATAGCAACTACCGGGACTCATTCAGGAAAGTCACAGAGAACAGTAAGGAAATTGTAGCTATGTGTGTTTGCTGTTGTAAATCTATGTTGTCATAGTTCATATGCTTACTGTATGTATTGTTTACGTCCGGCACTTGGAGTGCTTTTGTGATCCACCCCAAATCCCTTCAGGGAGATGCTGGAGGGGTATAAAGATGATGATGATGTCTGCAGAAAATAGATATCTGAGGTGGAAGAGCAAAGGAATGCAGGAAAAGGCTGTGCTTTCTGTTGAAATATGTAGGAAGCTGGGAATGATGGAAATAAAATTCCCACTGGAACAAGCAGACTGAAATGGAGGTTGCATGTTGGTGTATTTGGGGTCAGAAATTAGAAATAAGGATGCAATGAACTGGATCACAGCTCACATCCCTGCTTAGTTTTTGTTATTATATTTATTTATTTATTTATTTATTTATTGGTTCGACTTAATATACCGCTCTCTCTGGAGCCCAGAGCGGTTTACAGAGTTAATAGATAAAACACATAAAATGCAATAAAAATACAGTAAGACCAATTTAAAACCCCCAGTTAAAATAAAAAATGACATCAATTAAAAATACATGCATACCAGCAGTGAGCTAAAACAACATAAACAGCAAACATCTGAACTATGTATGTAGAAAAATATAAAATTTCCGCTTTCCTAGTAATGAAGTACATTTTATATAAGCTACTATTGCTTTCATATACTTTATGCATCCTCTAGTTCTTTGTATGAGAGAGTTAATTTTCAAAAGGAGTATTTATTTATTTATTTGCTGTTTTTATACCGCACCCTCTCTCATCCCGAGGGGAACTCAGAACGGCTTACAAGTTATACGTATATACAATATATTATATTATTAGCATAGCAAAATATTAGTATTATATTTTACTGTATTGTACTATACTACTATGCTGCAATATTATTAGTAATGTTACAAGTTAATATTACATCTGCAACAGCTGCAGAGTTGTTTGGGCTGGAAGTCAGCCTGAAGAAAACGGAAGTTCTCTACCAGCTCGCACCACAGGAAGAACACCATCATCCCCACATCAGCATAGGCAAATCTGTGCTTAAGTTCGTTCAGCAGTTCACCTACCTGGGAAGCATCATCTCTTCAGACGCCAAGATTGATAGATAGATCACAGATTAGCATTTATAGTGCATTTGGAAGGCTTCACAAAAGAGTCTGGAGTAACAAACACCTGAGACAAAGCACTCAAATCAGTGTGTACAGAGCTATCATACTGTCTATTCTCCTATATGGGTCTGAAACATGGGTCACCTATCGCCAGCACCTACGACTCCTCGAGCACTTTCATCAACGCTGTCTTCGCACAATCCTAAATATACACTGGACTGACTATGTGACGAATGTTGCTGTCCTTGAGGAAGCAGGGATCACCAGCATTGAGGCCATGCTATTGAGAATACAACTGCGCTGGGCAGGGGACGTCTCTAGGATGGAGGACCACCGCCTCCCAAAGATACTACTCTATGGTGAACTCGCCACGGGTCAGCGCAAGAGAGGTGCCCCCAAAAAGAGATATAAGGACTCCCTGAAACAATATCTCAGGCTCGGCCAGATTGATCACCAAAAATGGTCCACCCTGGCCTCACATCGGGAGGCATGGAGATGCACTATCCACAATGCTGCGGCCTCTTTCAAGAAGACACGCCGAACGGGTCTCGAAGAGAAACGACAACGCAGAAAGAACAGCAACTTGGAAACAACATCACCCAAGGAGACTTTCTGCTGTGCTTTCTGCAAATGGACTTGCCTATCTCAGATTGGCCTTTTTAGTCATCAACGCACTTGTAAAAAGCGTGGGATGAGTCCTTCCGAAAGAATCTTCATTCGCAAAATAATGCCGAGAGACATGTAATATAAAAAATTTAATTATTATATTGTATTATTGTATTACAATATTATGATATATATACATATACATTATATTATATTAATATATGATAATAATATATTATTGTGGTTTTCACTTATACTACAGGGCTCTTGTAAGAATACATAAGGAATGGTTGAAATAAGGGCAAGAATTGAAAGGAAGAATGACTTGCCCATTTATACAGAAATATTAAAGTGTGACTTCAGTGTATCTCCTTAGGAAGAGTATTTGTATTAATTTTTGCTCCCTCTGCTGGTTTTGTTATTTGGTTATTTTAAATATACCAACTTTGCTAAAAAAAATTGTGGGGAATCAATTTTGGACAACCCCACTTCTACAGAACTGATGATATTGTAGGGTTTGTTGTAGAGTGAATGCTTTTTTTGTCATGCTGGAAGTGGGTAATGCAGTCACATTGTCCAATTTCCAGCACGAAATGGGTTATTTTTTTTATAGCCGAAGAACATCAAGAGAAGGTTAAATTGGAAGAAGAAAAAAGAGCCGCTGATGAAAAATTCAGGTACAAGAGAAGGCAGATTAAGGAGCTCCAGGAGGATATCCAGGTAAAGAGGCTTCTGAGTGCCGTAAATTTTGAAAGCAGTTCTATAATACTTTTGGCTGTGTGCTTTTGAGTGTTTTCTGACTTATGGCGACGTAAAGGTGACTCTATCATGGGGTTTTCTTGGCAAGAATTGCATTTGAGGCTGAGAGAATGTGACTTGCCCAACATCATCCATCCAAGTAGGGATTTCAACTCTGGTCTCCGGAGTTGTCGTCCCGTGCCCAAACCACATCATCCTGGTTGTTTTATAATACTCATCCAGGAACTTTCCAAGGATGGTTGGCTTATCTGATCAGTTTTTTTCACAATGAACCATCCATGTTTTAATGACTGCTTCCCCTTAACTAAAAAGGATATGACAGAGCCATTTTATAAATTTGTGTTACAACAGTAGCACCATATTGTTCACTATATATATATATATATATACTCTCTCTCTCAAAACATACATACATACAGGATTGTGTGTGAATGTATGCATTTATCTCTCCAGACCATGCAGGGTAATCTGGATTCTCTCTTGAAAGATGAGGATCTCTACAGAGAGAAGAGAGCAGAGAAAAACGTAATTGTATCACGCTTATCCAGAGAAGTAGATGATCAGCAGCCCAAACTGGAAAGAGTCAGAAAACAGGTTGGTGAAAGTCAATCTGGAGTGAGTTTCACTTTTGTTTAGTGCACAAGTTCCAAATTGTCAGTTACTTTGGAAATGTGTACTATACATTTCTATTTAGTTATTACCTTTGCCTCTAATGAGGAAAACCTTTAATTGCTGTTTCAAAAGGTTGCTCGAATAACAAGAGAGATCCGAGCAGTGAAAAAAACCGACTCAGAAACACACGAAGAACAAGACATTGAGCTTCGTACGCTGAAGGACTTCTCTAGATCCATTGACAAAATGCTCCTAGATCTTACAGTGACACATCCGGAGTTAAGCACATCTTTTCAGAGATATTTTGAGCAGGTACCATTTCTTGTTAACTTATTTGTTCGTGTTCATAATTTCCTGCAAAGGCATTGCATTTGGCCATACTCTGAACAAGGTTTCCCTAAACTTCAGTTCTCTATTAGCGATGGACTATAACCCCTTGCCCCCATATTTTCTAACCAGCAGAGTAACCAAGTTGAAGAAGGTTGTAGTAAGCCTTTTATTAATGAGAATAAACTGCAGTGATTCTTCAGCTTGTGGACTCTCTCTCTCCACTCTGGTGCTGAATAGTTCAGAACTGTTTTCTGTTTTGTAGTGCTGCAGTTAATCTTAATTATGGTTCATGGAAACAAGATGATATCAAAAGTTGGTGAAGCTGCTTGTTTGCATCATTCATGGTATAGATCAGTGGTTCCCAAACCTTTTTGGCCTACCGCCCCCATTGCAGAAAAAAAATTACTCACCGCCCCCCTAGAAATTATTTTTAAAATTTTTTAATAGCAATTAAACAGAAATATATATGTATTAATATTTCTACCTTTTTCTTAAAATATAATAAAGTTGTAAGTTAGAAACATTGAAGTTTGAAATTATGAAACTATTTATTGAACTTAGAATAGAAAGGTAAAACAAAAAAGTTAAAACATTCGAAATCATCTTAATGAGAAGGATGAACCTGGTATGCTGCTACCAATCTAGTCATCCTCAACTCTATTTTCGTCAGCAGTAATCTCAAATCATCGCGATGGACTATTTTGCAATCGGTTTTTTTTGTTAATAAATTGGTTACCGCACTAAATCCATGTTCCACTAAATATGTTGAAGGACATTATTATTATTGTTATAAGACTCAACCAGTTGGAAGGGAACCCCAAAGATATTATTATTATTATCCCTTGCTTGGCGAGAGGAGGAGGAGGGAGCAGGAGGAGGGAAGAGAGAGACACAAAGATGGATGGTAGCCTGTCACCTGGCTCACGCCACCATCCCCACCGCCCCCTCATAGGGGTTCAGCATCCCCCAAATTCTCCTGAGCCTTCCAGCGCCCCCCTAAATTGCCCCACCACCCACCAGGGGGTGGTACCGCCCACTTTGGGAACCACTGGTATAGATTAACCATGACGAAGAATTCATTTATAATGCAAAACGGCAGTAATCTGGAATGGGTGTTCCCAATCTTATTGAAAACACAAAGTGGAAGCTAAAGAAAATATTGCTAATTCAATTTGGTGTGAAAATCACTTTTATATATATATAAAATAGGTATGTAAGTCATATTAAAGATATAGTGCAAGGTTCAATTAGATACATTTAAATATGTCATCAATATTCACAATAATCATTCAAATATACATGGCATGCATGTCATTTTCATTCATAGAATGCATATTATCACAATGAGTATTCACATCACAGTCGTGTACATATAATAGAGCAAGGTACTAGCAACAAACTTAAAGAAACCATCTAATTAACCTGTAGTCCCACCTAAGGGTGAAGAATTCAACCCCAATTGTAGTGTAGCAGTTGATCCGGAGTATCCTGAAATGTGGGTTATAGACTGCCTCTCCAAATTAGGGATAAACAAACGATGCCTTTCCAAAGATCCGTTTTGCTGTTAGTATACTGGTGTTTGTCCTCCACAAGGATAGCAGTAAATTGGTGGGTAGCAGGCTGAGGTTCCATAAATCAAATGGTGTTGTAAATCTCCACGCGGTTCGCCTGACGGTTCTAGTGCAGAGCTCGGGACCGTTTCGGGGGGGCTCCTGGGTTGTGGACGGAGCTCACGGCTTCATCAGAGGCTGCACCGGTGTAGGCTTGTACCCGCAGACAAAAGCATGCGTCGATGCAAGGAAGGTATCTCATACATCGTGCATCGCGAGCAGGCTTGACCTGTGATGTGTGAGATACCTTCCTGCATCGACGCATGCTTTTGTCTGCGGGTACAAGCCTACAGCCTCTGATGAAGCTGTGAGCTCCGCCCACAACCCAGGAGCCCCCCAGTTGGACAGCCCTGCACTATATCTTTAATATAACTTACAGACCTATTTTATATATATAAAAAGTGATTTTCACACCAAATTGAATTAGCAATATTTTCTTTAGCTTCCACTTTGTGTTTTCAATACTGCTAGTATTATAGCTTTACTCTGTGTATATGTTCCCAATCTTAGCCACATCAGAGCATTAGGTCCACATCAGGAGCAGTGAAGCAGAAGGCCTTCATTGGCATGACAATCTGTACAGTGCTAAACTATACGCTTGTTTGAAAATAGTGCCCCAATACAGAATCAGCATGCTTCCTTCTATCTGTTGATGTCTCACTATGTACTAGTACTATTTTTCCCCTTCTTAGGCTTCCATACCATTTCCAACACATTCCAGTTCACGTCTTAGTTTGCGGTCATCTACTCAGAGCTCATCATCTTCAAGCATGTAAGTATTCCGATAGAAATAAATTTACAATGAAATCTTTATTTCTACATAGTGGCGATGGCATTGAACTGAGTGGCAGAGGCAGTTCATGCTCATGTGACTCAGTTTAGAAAAGGTTATGTTACCAACTTTATTCCCCCTTTGGTGTGTGTGTGTGTGTGTGTATATATATATATATATATATATATACATATATATATATAGAGAGAGAGAGAGAGAGAGAGAGAGAGTTGCTATAAGATCCCTTTGCATAGTCAATTATGGTCATTGAAAGATCTCTTGACAAAGGTTGGAAATAGTACTAAAAACAAAGGTTTGTGACAATTAAAGAAATGACAAACTGTTCTGGGCTAAGCAAAAGAAAAGAAAAATCTGTAAATGATACATTACTTTTGCCATGTTTAGCTTTGCATGTATACTGTAGAGTGCAAATAATGTTAAGAACTGTTAACATTACTTTTTGTTTGCTATCTGAGCAACATATAGTTATGTTTTCTTCTTCACAACCCTAAACGTCCAACACTCATGCTCACTTTTCTGTAAATTATATGTGGCACATAATGGAAGAATGTTTTCTAGTGAGCTCATGGCAACAGTCAAAATCTGTATTTCTGATTGATATATTTTGGGCATGTGGCAATGCATCTTACACAGAACCCACTCAATTAGTATGGCTGGTGAACCGCCATTCTTTGATTTCCTTGCAATCCAATTGTACAGTGTAAGACTTGCAGATAAATACTACTTTGCAGACCATGATTGTTTCTTCTTCTCTTCTAGGTCCCCTAGGAGTTCAGTTTCGGCATCCAGCCAACCACAACTTAAAGTTGTATCTCTGACTTTGGATCCCAAGGTTGATCGTTCCACTATTCTTTCTCCACATTCTCCAAAGGAGAGTGTGTCCTCTGCGTCCTCTCACAGCAAAAGTCCTACTTAGCAGGGTTTTATTAAGGGAAACGTCCCACAGTTTAAGCGATAAGATATAGCCCACATTTTAATGTTATGTATAAAACAGGAGTAGATTATCTTTTAAGCAGTTAGTAGTTTGAGGTGATTCACTTTTGGCAATACTCTGAAAAATCTATTATTGATAAATGGAGTAAATATTTAAGAAAAATGTTGTAATAACCAGTTATATTTTTTTCAGTAGTCGAATGAGAGCCCTCTCAATTAGTATGTAGTGGTTTGAGCACTGGAATTTTCTTCTAGAAACCAGGGTTTGAAACTCCTCTCCTGTGTGAAAATCCATCAATCTACATGAGGCACATCCTTTTAGCCTTCAAAGAAAGCAAAGCCCCCTCCTAACAAATCTAAAGAAACTTTGGGATAGATGGGCATAAAAGGCAGCTTTGGCTGTATTCCTAAAATATTGCTGCTTTTCTTACTACTGCGTAGCCTGCCTTTGTACATATTTTCTCAAGTGCTGTTTTAGTTCTTTCCTTTCACGCATGCCACTGTACCAACTTAGTCATTCCTGTGTTGTCATGCTCATAATCAGAAGTAACCTTATCCTTTGAAGCTTATATATTGTAAAACAGATAATTAACAAATTTAAATTTTACTCTGAAACCGCTCGTTCCTTGTTGGCGAAGAAACTACTTGTGTAAAGTTCAAATAATTAAAGGAGGAAAGGAGTTATTGGTGGTGCCTTTAACTACATTTTTCACTGAGTGCAGCAACATTGCGCTTCCCTCCTCTAACATGGTAGACATCAGCCTCCACTAACAGGTGGCTGCTAAACCTGCACATGTCATCCAATCCTGATAAACAATAAATGTTATCATTGGAAAACCAAAAATGAGTCCTGTGTAAGTCAAGGGACGGCAGAGCTTGACAGATCTGGGACCTGGGTTGGTGGTGGATTAGCTTCAAAATTGTTCAAACACTCCCCAAGGACCAAAATGAGACCCAAAGTGACTTTCCCCATTCCTGTTAAGCAGAACATGAGAAAGCCTCCTGGCTCATGAGAAAACCCGTTAAAAAAAAAAAAGCCAGAGATTTTGTAAAAAAAACAACTACTTTTAATTATAAGACAGGCTATATACATAGATGGCATGTCCATTTAAAACATTTGAATTTGTGGTTGCTTTAACAATACATGAAAATATTAACAATACAAAGTAACAGTCATTGGTGCCGAAGAGAGATTTCGTTCATAAAGTGCAATTTAGATACCAGTTCGCTATCCATTCTACTAAATCTTAATATTCTAAATAGCACAAAAAATCAACTGCAAAACAAGATATGATGTAACTCTTGCATACCGATTGTTCCCTAAATCAATATCTAACAAGCATACTTAAAAGAGGGAAGAATAGATTTTTTTAAAGCACGATTTTCTCAAATGACCGGAGTTGAATTATTCTCACACCTGCATTATTAATTTACTGATTGTTTTGTTTGTTTCCCTTTTCTCTCTCAAATTCTGCAATCTGATTAAATATGTTGAGCAAGTTCTGGGGCAGCTTTTTCCTGTCACCACTTCCCGATTGTTCTTTACCATTGAGTGTAGCTTCCTCATCCAACTCCTTGGGTTTTGTGGCTTCTCTTTCTTTGCTTTGGTGCTCTCTTTCATTTTTAATCCATGTCAACTCTGGCCTGTTGTCAGCATTGTATCTACTGGGCTCATTTATCCACTGGCTGGTGTATCGTCTGTAGTTTTCAACTGATTTTGTTGAGTAATCAGACCCTGTTGGAGAGGTGGAGTACTTCCGATAGCGTTCTTTCCTCCCAAGTTCTTTTTCTAGTTTTCCTGAATCGTTTGTCTTGTTTCTGTCATCAGTCTTTCTGCAGTAGGAACCTGCACTATCTCTCCTGTGAGAGGAAACTCTGTCTGACTTACCCTGTTTTTCTGGTTTGGTAGTATTTGCTTGATTTTTGGAGCTGCTGTAGGAATCTCTGGAGTCTTCAGACCTACCTCCGTAAGGATCGTCATCCACAGAAGTCCTTGACAGAGAGAATTCCCTCTCCCTGGTTCTTACCTCCGGCTTTTGGTAGGCTAACCTGTCATGCCTCTCCAGCAGCCTCTCCATTTCGTGCTTCTGATTAAGGAAGGAAGCAGAGGTATTGGCTGGAGGAGAGTAGCAATCGTCTTTCCTGCTCTGACGAGAGGAACTCCGAGATGTGTGCTTTCTAGAGCTATGTGAGGATTCAGACCGATTCCGACTCCTTTGCTTGCACCTTTTTTTATCAGAAGAGGAGGAAGAGGAAGAAGCAGATTCATTTGATGAAGAGTCAGATGAGGAAGAGGAGGAGGAAGAGGAAGAAGAGGAAGTTGACCTTTTTCGTTTCTTCTTCAACCTAGAAATTTTAATTAACCATGAGGTATTGCCAGTAGCATCTAAATTCACTTTTGTTGGCAAGCTCAGCAAACTGACAAAGCATAGACACCAACAGGCAAAAACAAGTATAGGGAGCTTGGACTTTATTTTAAAGATGTTATCAGAGGAATATGTGCCAGTTTTAAAGTTTTCTGATAGGAAAAAACTTTATTGTGAGGTTCCCTATCCCTATTATACCATGCTGTTTGTCTTCAAAGTGTCATAACTTATATAAATCTCATAAAGTCCTTTCTTTTTAAAAAAAAGGTTTTTTAAAATATATTCTGTATCATGCAATATTTTACAAGAACTATGACAGAAGATGTTTTAGGAGTATGGGATTTGTCATAGTTTGCGATTAGTGAAAATAAAGACATGGAAACTAATGAACTTAAAGGTAAAGATTTCCCCTTCACATTAAGTCTAGTCATGTCTGACTCGGGGGGGTGTGTGTGTGTGCTTATTTTAGCTGAAGAGCCGGCGTTGTCTGTGACCTGCATGACTGCATAGAGCGCCGTTACCTTCCCGCTGGAGCAATACCTATTGAGCTCACGTTTACATGTTTTCGAACTGCTAGGTTGGCAGAAGCTGGGCCTAACAGCAGGACCTTTCAGTCAGCAAGTTCAGCAGCTCGGTGGTTTAACCCACTCGCCACCGGGGACTTCATGCTAGTGAAATTACACACTAATTATGACTACAGTATATACATTCTCATTCACCAGGCCATTTTGTTATGCAACCTTGTGACTGGATCCACCAAAAATGCCTCAACAACCCCGTGACACATCTGAATCTATGGCAAAGTGGACTTAAAGCATTTAAAAGCCATGACCCAGAATTAGCATCATGACAAAGTGACTGTTACCTTTACTCCTCACTAGTTCTGTAACAAAATATTCCAGATTGCAGTAAAAAGCCTAGAACAAAAAGAGTGAATGCCCACCATACTTACAGTAGGAGTTAGCTTTATCACATGTGCAAGTGATGTTCTATGGGACATTCAGATTAGAAACAGCAGAACATAAAGAGCAGTTACCTTTTTTCTTCTTTTAATAGCTTACGCAATTTTTCAGCACTTGTCTCTATTTTCTTCTCTTTTTGCCTCTCTTCTTTTGCCGCTTGTTTCTCTCTCATTTCCAGAGATTTCTTTTTTGAATCCCAATATCAAAAATATTGCATTAACAAGCCACAGTGTTAAGCCAAGGATTTCCCCCCAAATTTCATCCCCAACCCAAAATACACATGCACACAGTTTACACCAACCCCAAAGGTATCACGTCCCAGGAGACATTGAAGATGAAATGATAATGCACGGAGCGTGAAGGGATATATAAGCAAGATTGCCGTATTGCAGTTGATACCCCAAATGTTAAAAGAAAACAAGAGGAAGAAACGGGAAGGGCATTAACAGCCATAATTCAATATAATGATATTTGCAATTGAGAGGTTGGGAATGGGAGGTTAAAAGGGGAAAAAAAATAGCAAAGTAATTTTTGGCCATATAATGAGCCAAACAAAGCGATTGAGGAAAGCACCATTGTTTGATTTTATGCATAAAATAAGATTCAAATTAAAACGTAATTGGAAGGGGCCGTGTATATATACAAACCATTTTGAAATCGTAACACAGCCCAGTTTGGATGCATGGTTTGCACACGTAATCATATTCCAGTGGGTTGTTGGTGATGAGCAGAGGTCAGACACAGCAGCAACAGTTCCAGTTCAGAGGAAAATGCATTGGAGAAAAACATATCATCAGTATTACGGGAGGAGAGCCTGTCAGATTCAGCTGTGAATGAAGGCAGCCTTGCATGTGCCTGCTTAGGCCCCTTTGCCCACTTTCTGTTGCTCATCATTCTTGAGAGAGGTGCGCATGCAAAGAGAAGCACTGGCTAAGGGGCTTCCTTTACAGAAATAGCTGATAAAAATAGACACATTACCCGCCTTTGCATGTGTTCTCCTCATGATGGCAAGGCATTTCTTGGAGGGGGAAAGCCCAATGCAGGCACGTACAAAGTGACCCTCAGTGTCTTTCAAACATGCAGGCTATAAATAAACCCGTGAGCTAGAAACCTTGCTCACCAACCCTTGTAAGTATGCTAACTAAAGCCTGTAGGTTAATAAATCTTTTCATATTACATTCACTGTGGTGGAGTAGGGAAGCCAAATCTAGCTTTGCAAGGCCGAAATAAAAACATGGTTTCCACTGGTCTGTATCCAATTCATTGCCCCCAGACCCAAAACAAAAGGCAAGTGTGTTGCTCAATAACGTTTGCTGCAGTTCTTTAGTACTACAGCTGTTAAACCACAAATGCACTCCAATCTCTGATAAGTTAACATTTCAATACAGCTGACTGCAAAGGCAATATATTCTGGAAATTCGGCTATCTAACCATTAAACAGATACTAACTAAAGGAGACCATCTAGGACAGTGGTTCCCAACCTTTTTTAACCAGGGACCACTCTCCAACATTAGTACCAAAAGGGTTACGAATCAGTTTTTGGTCAACTTTACATTCGCTTTGGTTATTTCAGCTCTAGTTTCTGATGCAGAACATATGCTATCCAATAGTCACCATCTGCTCGCCCACAGAAAACTATATTTAATAATCTAGAGCTGATGTGGTAGTAGTAATCTTTTATGGGTAGTCAGCTTCTCCCCTTTCCCAACATCCCCATTGCCTTGGCACTATAAGAGGGTTTTGCAAGACCAGTCGCTCTCGCTGTGTGGTTTTGAGGCAACAGTGTAGTAATGGCAAGGCTGTAGACCAGGCCTGGCCAAACCTCGGCCCTCCAGGTGTTTTGGACTTCAACGCCCACAATTCCTAACAGCCAGTAGGCTGTTAGGAATTGTGGGAGTTGAAGTACAAAACACCTGGAGGGCCAAAGTTTGCCCAGGCCTGCTGTAGACCATATTTTCATTCTTGCGGACCACTGGTGGTCCATGAACTACAGGTTGGGAACCACTGCTCTAAGACTTCTCTGATCTGGACATCAAAAATTCTAAATTTTCAATTAAGCCATCCCAATCATTCCTTAACCATTTGCAATAATTGCAAAAAAAACAAGCCACATGTAGTTTTAACAGGTGCAGCCCCATAGCCCTAAGCATCATGCACCCAAGTCGACTAAGAGAAAGTAAAGAATCACCTGTATCTGCTTACGAAGTTTCAGCAAGGCATCCTCAGCTTCTTGAAATGTCTCATCTATGTTTAAAGCTTTCTTGTAATAACTCTCAGCATTCAACAACTTCTCTTCCTCTTCCAACCTGGCAAACGATTTTGTATCATATATAAATATATACAATTCCCACAGTGAATCTTACATTTTTGACAGTTTGACCACTCTACATAACAAATGTATCTATAACCCACAAATGTAAAAATGTACAAAAAGATCAGATGTATAGTTGAGCTCCCAGTTAAACAATCAGGCCGCAGAACATCTGCGATATACTGGCCAGTGAAAAGGGGACGAATTTCCCCGAGGAATGAACACTGGCCCGCACGATTCAAGAACAGCAGACAAAGGCAAGTCATGGACCCCTTTTGGGGGATTACTGGGATACATTGGGCAATGAAAAGGGGAGGATTTCCCACAAGGAATGAACTCTGGGCCGCACCACTCAAATCCACGCAGACAAAGGCAAGTCGTAGATTACTGGGGGGGATTACTGGGATACATTGGGCAGGGAAAAGGGGACAAATTCCCACGAGGAATGAACACTGGGCCGCACTACACCATCAAAGTCCACCTCACAAAGGCAAGTCGACCCAAATTGGAGGATTACTGGTACACATAGAGCAGTCAAACAGGCACCCCTCCTATTCCCCGCGGCAGTGGCCGCCAGCCTGCCCTGTGGATGGTGGGCCACCACCGCCCAGACCACCATCTCCAACAGCGGGAGAAGGCACGAATTCCCCCGAGGAATGAACGCTGGGCGGCACAATTCAAGTGCACCTGGCAAAGGCAAGTCGACCCAAATTGGGGGATTACTGGTACACATAGAAGAGTCAAATGGGCACCCCTCCGATTCCCTGTGGCACTGGCCGCTTGCATACCCTGACAAAGGCAAGTCGGCGACCCCTTTTGGGGGATTACTGGGATATGTAGGGCAGTGAAATGGGCACGAATTCCCCCA
The DNA here is from genome assembly GCA_030556195.1 of Anolis apletophallus. NCBI lineage: Eukaryota > Metazoa > Chordata > Lepidosauria > Squamata > Anolidae > Anolis > Anolis apletophallus. The sequence goes on from JARBWK010000010.1 coordinate 17,680,214, forward strand.
AGGAACGAACGCTGGGTGGTACCATCAAAGTCCACCTGACAAAGGCAAGTCGACCCAAATTGAAGGATTACTGGTACACATAGAGCAGTCAAACGGGCACCCCTCTGATTCCCCGTGGCACTGGCTGCTAGCCCGCACTGTGGTTGTGACTGCGTCTTCCAAAGGTCGTGCAGCCATCCACCCTTTACCAAGGAGAACACACAGTTACAGTCAGCCAAGCAGATGCGGCTGTTTAAAAGGGGGGGGGGGGGGGATTACCCAAAGTAAAAGATCAACCGTACTACACAGGGCCAACAAACAGGGACTCTACCATGAGGGGGGAATTTCAAATGTAAAGGAATGGAACATCAGGTAAGGGACTGGTTTGGGGAAACCACTTTGCCAACAAGCCGGACAAGCCGATGCAGTAAATTAACTGCTGCTTGTGAACCCTCCAAGACAAAAACAAAGTTCGTGCGGCCACTTGTTACCAGGGAGATCACTGAGTTTCAATCTGGCAAGTAGAAGCGGCTAAACAAAGATACATAACCAAAGAAAGGATTACATTGAATGGAATTATACGCAAGGGACCAAGAGAATGACAAGTCTGCTGACCCCAAACAGGAGGATTTAAGGAGGAGGAAAGATAGGCAACCACTCAAAGTAGGAGAGGGTGAATGTTTCCAAAGTCTGTAGGGCTAAAAAAGGTACTTCATTCCCATTGAATACAAGCAGGCAGGCACCCCTCAAACACAATACCCAAAGATGTCTCCTATGGAAAGAGCCACAAGACTGAAGAAAACGCACGCGGTCTGGATGCATATGCTAATACAGCAACAGGGAAGCCGGATCAAGCAACAACTGCACCAGCCCATTCCAGATAGGGTTTTGAGTGAAGGATGGGAAAGCCAGGAAGAACATGGAAACTACAAATAGCAAGCCTCTACAGAGCAGAGAAACTGACACTCCTCCTGGAGGCAAAATCGGCCCTTAAATAGAATGAAACCCACCACTGCAAGGAGCAAACACCAACCTAATTTATAGGAATCCAGTTGAGGAATCCCTGGAGGAAGGAGAGAAAGACTTTCCACTGGATGCCAGCGTACTGATATAATCAAGCTGATATAATCAAGCTTGGTGCTAGTCCTAGTCCTGATTGTAGTTCCCGTTGTGACGCTTGCACTTTATCTACTCACACTTTACATATTAGAAGCTTACCTTGCACTTTATAGTAATTCATTGTCTTCCATCTTATGTTGCGACTAAACTTGTTGCACTTTACATTTGCACTTGCACTTTGTGCATGGTTTACAGTTCAGAGCAACTTGGAAGAAAGCGGAAGTTGCAAAGTGGGGGAAGTTGCGGGAGAGAGATCAATAATTTATATGGCTGTATTAAATCAAGATCTGCTACATAATGTGCAGCCAAGTGATATGGGGAGGGAACATGCAGGAGTGATGGATCCCGGGCCGGGAGCTCCTATTGGGGTGGTGACTGGGAGGGGAAGATGTGGGAAAGGGAGACGCAAATTATTGATTTGGCCTAGAATTTGTGATGGATCGAAATTGTCAATTCGACCCAGAAGCGAGTGCTCTAAAATTTCAATTCGGCCAAAAATTTGTGCAAGAACCTTAATAAATTTAAATTGGGCTCCTGACAAAGCTAAGCTGAGTACCCAGGAAGGCGGTCCCTCCCAGTTGAAAGTGGTGCTGTTTAATGCCAGGTCAGTCAATGGCAAAACATCAATAATTCAAGATTTAATTCTTGAAGAACAAGCTGACCTGGCTTGTATTATAGAGACCTGGTTGGACGAGGCTGGGGGGTTTAATCTCTTTCAGCTCTGTCCACGGGTTACTCCGTACAGCACCAATCAAGACTGGGGGGGGGGGGGGGAGTCGCAGTGGTCTATAAGGATTCCATCCCCTTGACCAGGTGCCCCATCCCGCAGTCAACCACGTTTGAATGTGTCGGCCTAAGGGTTGGTAACCGACCACCCCGCTGCACAACAGTCTCCCTACCTGAGCTAACCGGAGTGGTCTCGGGCCTGGCGGTGGAGTCTCAATGGCTTATTGTGCTGGGGGACTTCAACGTCCATGCCGAGACCACTCTATCAGGAGTGGCTCAGGACTTCATGGCCGCCATGGCAACCATGGGCCTGTCTCAGTTAATATCGGGTCCCACTCATAGTGCAGGACACACGTTAGATCTGATTTTCTGCCAGGGATGGGAAGAAGGTGGCGGAGTGGAGGAACTGACCATCATTCCTTTGTCATGGACCGACCACCACCTGATCAGGTTTAGACTTACTGTGCCTTTTAATGGATTCGTTTTAATTGGTTCAGCTCAAGGATGTGGACAAGATCCTTGGAGAAGCGAGGCCTACCACATGCATCCTAGACCCCTGCCCATCCTGGCTGATCAAAGAAGCCAGAGGGGGTTTGGCAGAGTGGGTTAAGGTGGTGGTTAATGCCTCCTTACAGGAGGGCAAAATTCCAGCCAGCTTAAAGCAAGCCGTTATAAAACCGCTGTTGAAGAAACCATCACTGGACCCCACTCAATTCATCAACTATCGGCCAGTTTCCAATCTCCCCTATTCGGGCAAAGTCATGGAACGTGTGGTGGCTTCGCAACTCCAGGAGTTCTTGGTAGACACTGATTATCTTGATCCGGCACAGTCTGGCTTTAGGCCGGGACATGGTACTGAAACAGCCTTGGTCGCCTTGGTAGATGATCTACGCCGGGAACTCGACAGGGGGAGTGTGTCCCTGTTGGTTCTGCTGGACCTCTCAGCGGCTTTCGATACCATTGACCACGGTATCCTTCTGGGTCGCCTTGCAGATATGGGGCTTGGGGGTACTGCACTGCAGTGGCTCCAATCCTTTCTGGAAGGTCGTACCCAGAAGGTGTTACTGGGTGACACCTGTTCGACCCCGCAACCTTTGTCTTGCGGAGTCCCTCAGGGTTCAGTACTGTCCTCGATGTTATTTAACATCTATATCAGGGCTGCCCAACTGGCGGCCCGGGGCCCGCACACGGCCCCCGAGCCCCTTCCCTACGCCCCTTCCCTACGCCCCCTAACCCCCTGCAAGACACCAGTTTTTTAAAAAAAAAATCGGAAAAAAAATTCAAAAATTTTCGATCTCGGGGGGGGGGGGCGACGCGAGTGAGGAGGAGGCGGAGGGAAGCAACGTCTGATGCCCTAGGGGCGGGACTTCCCCCCGCCAGTTCCTCGGCTTATCTGTGACAAAGTACTTTACTTCAGGGCCGCTCGCGGGCTTGCGCGCCAGGGCGGGATCGGCGAGCCACCCTCCGCCGTCTCCCTAGCTCTTGCAGCGGCTGCGCCTGAAGGAAGGTAAGCCCGGGAGCTTACCTTCCTTCAGGCGCGGCCGCTGCAAGAGCCAGGGACACGGCAGAGAGCGGCTCGCTGATCCCGCACTGGCGCGCAAGCCCGGCATCTTGCGTGACCCGCCCTTTTGGCGGGGTGACATCAGGCGCCGAAAAGGGGCGGGTCACGCAAGATGCTGGGTATGCGTGCCAGGGCGGGAGGCGGGCCGGGGGATCGGCGAGCCGCCCTCTGCTGTATCCCTAGCTCTTGTAGCGGCCGCGCCTGAAGGAAGGTAAGCTCCCGGCTTACCTTCCTTCAGGCGCGCCGCTGCAAGAGCTAGGAGATGACGCCTCCCCCGCTCCCACTCCTGGCGCGCATGCCCGGCATCTTGCGTGACCCGCCCTTTTTCGGCGGGTGACGTCAGGCGCCGAAAAGGGGCGGGTCACGCAAGATGCCGGGCATGCGCGCCAGGGCGGGATGTGGGCGGGGGGATCGGCGAGCCGCTCTCCGCCGTGACCCTAGGTCTTGCAGCGGCCGCGCCTGAAGGAAGGTAAGCTCGCGCCTGAAGGAAGGCCACGCCCTCTGCTCCGGCCCCCAAGGTGATCCGTCACCTGCATTCCAGCCCTTGGGCCCGAAGAAGTTGGACAGCCCTGATCTACATGAAACCACTGGGAGAGATAATCCGGAGTTTTGGAGTAAGGTGATATCTGTACGCAGATGATGTCCAACTCTGTCACTCCTTCCCACCTGTCACCAAGGAGGCTGTCCAGACTTTGAACCGGTGCTTGGCTGCTGTGTCGGACTGGATGAGGGCTAGCAAATTGAAACTTAATCCAGGCAAGACAGAGGTCCTCCTGGTCAGTCGAACGGCCGAACAGGGCATAGGGTTACAGCCTGTGTTGGATGGGGTTACACTCCCCCTGAAGACGCAGGTTCGCAGCTTGGGAGTGATCCTGGACTCATCGCTGAGCCTGGAATCCCAGGTCTCTGCGGTGGCCAGGGGAGCTTTTGCACAGTTAAGACTCGTGCGCCAGCTGCGCCCGTACCTTGGGAAGTCTGATCTGGCTACGGTCGTCCATGCTCTGGTCACATCCCGAATAGGTTACTGCAACGCACTCTACGTGGGGCTGCCTTTGAAGACAGTTCGGAAATTACAATTAGTCCAATGGGCGGCAGCCAGATTACTAGCTGGAGCTACATACAGGGAGCATACCCCCTCCCCAGGTTGTGTCAGCCCCACTGGCTCCCTGTCCATTTCTGAGCTCAATTCAAAGTGGTGGTTTTGACCTTTAAAGCTCTATACGGTTCTGGCCCAGCTTACTTGTCCGAACGCATCAGCCTCTACATTCCACCTTGTAATTTAAGATAATCCAGGGAGGCCCTGCTCTCGTTCCTGCCAACTTCTCAAACGCAGTTGGTGGGGATGAGAAAGAGGGCCTTCTCGGTGGTGGCTCCCCGTCTGTGGAACGCGCTTCCAAGCAACATACAATCAACACCATCCCTCCTGGCATTCAGGAAAAAAGTGAAATCTTGACTGTGGGACCAAGCATTTGCACATTAGCACAATACAGCACTTTGGACTGGATTTATAACAGCAAGTTGATGGATATGGCTCAATGCTCCTGTTATGGACGAAATACTGTTTTTAACTTAAAAGAATGTGTATGTGCTAATGTTAATTGTATTTTAATGTGTTTTAATGCTGTATGTTTTTGGTTTTATATTTATTTATTATGTTGGCATCGAATTGTGCCTTTTGTTCGGCCGCTCTGAGTCCCCCCTCGGGGGTAGAGAAGACCGGGGTAGAAATGTTGGAAATAATAATAAATAATACTGTATTAGAAGGGAAGGAAGCCCTGCGTGGAGGAAAATAGGGAAAGCAGGCAGCCACCCCTGAAGTTGACGATGTGGATGTCACTATGGTTTAGTCTTGGCTAACTTAAATCAACCACTGCTGCCAGGAATTACAAAGAACAAACCTCAACCTCCAACAACAAGCAGGCCTCCATAGAGCAGACAAACTAACACTCCTCCTGGAGGCAAGATCAGCCCTTAAATTGAATGAAACCCACCACCGCAAGGAGCAAACACCAACCTAATATAAAGGAATCCAGTTGAGGAATCCCCAGAGGAAGGAGAGCAAGACTTTCCACTGGATGCCAGCGTTCCACCACACCCTCCCAGTAACCATCAACCCAGGTAAGGGACCAAGTTCTCCCTCGGGTAAAGGAAACAATTCCTGCCACCGCAGAATGGAAGGAAAATTGTAATCACATTCTCTATCAGGAACTATTATCACTTTAAAATACAAATGCACAAGAAGGCCACACGACAGATACCCACTAGACAGCCAAGCAGTTAGACCACAGCCAAAGGAGAGGAACAATATCGTTCCATCAACTGTGAGGAGCCTCCCCTCCATCCAAAAAAGGATTTCCCCTTCCTCACCCACACATCTGTCTTTAATTGCTCTATAACTGTTCTTTCCCAAAGGATCCGAAACAGAAGAGGCTCAGAGTGTACAACGACTTTTCATTCAGGCACCCCTCAGAGTGAAGAAAGATTTATTGGAAGCTTGGGAGGGCACAGGAGCCAGAAGAGGATAAAAATCTTGGGATGAAAAGCCATTCATTGACTGTTCAAAGGCAGCAGACAAAGAGGAAAGCTACAAGGTGGAGGTCAAGGATCAGGGTCACAATGCACAGGGCAGATCAACAGGCAGTGATTTCTGATGTTAAGGATGTCAACGAGGCAGTCTGTAGGGAAGCAGGACCTAAGTGGGCAACCAAACCAGCAGGCCTCAAATGGACGGACAGAGGTCCCAAACTCTGGGAAAGAGCCCTGAAAGAGCTGTAAGCATTACATCCCATGGTGTCTGTACTTGGAAGCTTACGGTGCGGCTTTAAAGTGGGCAAAGATACCACAGAGTGCCGCCATCCAAGTTTATCTGCAGCCACAGTGACACGATGCAATCAGTGTTATGCATGTAATAAGGAAAGGGAATAGGGGATGAGGTAGATTTCACTTCGGTTGCATGATTTCTCAGCATTGTATGCATATACCATTTCTTGGTATCAAAGCAATGACTCCAGGAGTTGATAATCAAATAAAGTGCTACTGGTGAAGAAATGCATTCCCCCCACCCAAAAGAAGCATTGTGATCCTTATTTTACAAGGAACCAAGTCTTGATCAAATGTAAGGATACACCAGAAGGAGAAGTGGCGTACCTTACCACACAGCCGAACGGAACAAAAGGGATAACAAAGCAATAGTGCTGTTTGAATGGATAACATTTATTGAGTATAAAGCGTGATCTACGGGATGGTGGCGGTGTCAAAATCAATCTCTGGGAAGCCCAAAACGGGCAGGTTGGCCTTCAGGAAGACCAGCTTCTCCACAGTGAGGGGGTCCAGTGAGCTCCGTTGAAGGGTCACAACATCTCCTGCCAGGCTGAAGATCCTCTCGCTCTGGACGCTGGTTGGTGGACAGCTGAGGAACTTGCGGGCGACGTTGGCAAGATCCGGCCACCCCTGGGTACTACGGGAAGACCAGTAAGTCAAGGGATCGCTGGAGACAGACACTAGAGGCTCTTCAAAGTAACGGTTTACAGAAGACTCGGCCGAGTCTATCAAGGCCACTTGGGCCTCCTCTACCAGCAAGGCATAGGCCTTCTTGAGGAAAGGGTTCTCCCTCGGTGCCTTTCGAGCTCTTTGGGGTGGCAAGACGGTGCTGTCGGAAGCAGGGATGGCAGTGCCGTTGGAGTTCTCCGGGGAAACGGCTGTTGCGGCTTGAGCAGAGCAGTCCCCCACCCTCCGGTTGTATGCCTCTCACGAGTGCGAAGCTCTGCCTAACCTTGCTCTGCCTTCCACCTTGCCAGCATAAGTCTTGAGGGCTGGAGAATTTTGTCAACTTGACTACCTCCAGCGCTTTGAGTCGGGCCCCGCCCAGAGAGCTGCCAGCATATGAGTCTTACAGTAAATGGCATCAGTGGCTGGAGAAAGAGCATACATTTGCATTGAGAATGGGATCACCTGAAGATCAGCCACTCGGTTGCAAGACACTGAGGCGTCGATGGCCCTCTGCTGCTCCACCATGCACTCCAGCATCGTGCAGGTGGAGTTCCAATGGGTGGAAACATCCTGTAGCAAACTGTGCTGCGGTAGGCCCTCCAGGGCCTGCCTGTCATGCAGCAGACGGGCGGATTTGGTGTTACAGTGGAAAAAAGCTGGCGATTTTGCGGCAGTGCTCGACCAGGTGCGTGATGTGGCTGGGGCCGTGTTCTTCGGTGCCCTCAAAGCCATCTTTAACTATGTTATGGAGTAAGTGTGCCAGGCAGGTGACATTGGTAAAACCAGCCCTTTCCACAGCCGTTATCATGTTCTTCCCAGCGTTGGTGACCATGAACCCCAAGTTCGCAGTATTCTGCATCCAGTCCCTCATCATGTCTTGCATGTATTCTCAGATGGTGTCGGCCTTGGGATCCTTGTCTATCACCTCCAGGGCCAGCAGGGCCCAGCGATGACCTGACGTGAGGCTTCCCCCCTTCTCCCACCAGTGAGCCGTGAGGGACAGATAGGTATGGCCTCCCACGGTGGACCAAATGTCCGAGGTGAAGTGGATGTGGGCAGATTGTGTGGCACTCAGCAAGGTTTTCAGGCGGTCCTTGCATCCCTCGTACAAAGAAGGAATGACGGTTCTTGAAAAAGTCTGGCGAGTCGGGATCTTGTACCATGGTACCAAGAGCGCCATCAATCGGCGGAAGCCCTCCCATTCCACCATACAAAAGGGCTGGTGGTCGAGAGCCATCATTTCTCCCAGGCACCGTGTGATCTCCTTCTCGGATGGCTTCTTTACCCCCGTTCTCACCCTGGTTAAACAAGATGAGGGACACCAGGTGGAAAAAGGAAATAGATGTCAACAATAACAACAACAACTTTATCCTTGTATCCCACCACCATTTCCCCGAAGGGACTCAGGGCGGCTTACACACAGCACAAAGTGCCTAAAAAGAAAACATAAAATAAACACAGTACCAAATAAATTAAGTAAAACACATACGCATATAAAACATCCACTAAGACTCAATACTGCAGCGACTGCGGTGACCACAGTGACCCCCCAGGGGTGCCTGCTTGGTCCCCTGTACCTTGGCCGGGTCTGGAAGAGGCCGGGCCTTCCACCCCTTCCAACTCCACCCAAGGGGACGCTAGCGAACAACCCGGGAACACCAGGGACGTACCGCAGGACCTTGCCGGCCTCGCCCATCGTCTCGGCCAGCTGGTCGAGCGCCTGGCCTTCTGGCTGGGTGAGTTGGACAGGCTGGGACCGGCGCTGGCGTCCTTGTGCGCGGCCGCCCCCGCTGCCCGGGCCCCTGCCCTGGGCCTGGAGGTGCGGCCGGCGGAGCACAGGGCCCGCCTCGTTCGGCCTCCCGCACCTGAGTCTGGAGGGGAGAAGGCCGAGTGGAGCGACCAGCCCCGACCCCACAGATGGACCTTCGGAGGAAGGCCGGCGGGCTGCCGAGAGGGCCCCCCCCCCTCGGAGGAGGCGACCCCGCCCACGGTCGAGACCCCAGTGAGAGCGGCGGCGGTCCAGTGGTGGAGCCCCGTGGGCGGCCCTGGGCCGCTGCCCCCCGGCTCGACGGTGGAGGCATCGGCTGGCTGCCCCAACATGGCGCCGGCCCCATTCAGCCCGGCGTCCCTGTCCCCGCCCCTCCACCTTCCCCAGTGGCTGGGACCGCGCCCCTGGCGGCCCCAGTCGTGGAGTTGCCGCCGCTGCCGGCCCCGCCGCCCAAGGCCGCGAGCTCCCCTTTGCCGCTGCGCAGGCGGCCCGCGACGGATGCGGTGGACATCGAGGAGTCCTGGCGAGGGTTCCGGGGGAGCGGCCCGGCAATGCGCGGGACGGCTGCCGGCGGTCCCCCTCACTGTGGCCAGCCCGGGCCCCGGTGGGTCTCCCAAGTCCGATGGTCACCCTATGAGGCAGAGACGGGGTCGAGGACGGGGTAGGGGGCGGGGCCGGAGGACGTCCCTCCCCTGCTCTGTAATACCTCCCCCCCCCACGGTGGCCGTCTTCCAGAAGGTGCCCCCCGGAGGGCCCCGTCCCAGGACGTTCCGGAACACTGCCCGCAGGCTTGGGGCGCCTCCACCGGCGAACCCCCAACCTTGTAGGGTGGACAAGCCGCCGATGACGAGGCATGGTCTTCAGGCTGGCAACAACCGACATCACAGTGACTGCCACTGCTTAGACTTGGGAGTCTCTGAGGATGTTCCTCGATTTGTGGGACCCCCCCCCGGCTCCCCCCATTTGATGGTCGCCCTCGATAGCTCCACCGGGTGGCTCTGCCCCTTGGCATGAGCCTGGTCTTCCCCTCCCCTATCTGTTGTTGTTTCACCCTGTGATGTCCCACCCTGTATGTTGTATGTCTATTTATGTATTTCTGGTGTATTGTCCTGTCTGTCTTTTTATTCTGTTTTGTTATTTCTTGACTTTGTAAGCCGCTGCGAGCCGTATGGAGTTAGCGGCATATAAGTCCAAATAAATAAATAAATAAATAAATAAAGCTGCGCTCATCAACCAATGGCGGTAAGGTACTGTAAACAATGCCAGGCTGTAAACATGGGAATGGGATTCTGCAAAGCTGTAACGAGACATGAGGCAAAGTGGAAGTGAGTGTGGAAATTTTATTCATTTGCCTTCCTGAAGGGTCAACGTGAGCTAAAGGATGGAAAGCTAACTGCTGTGCTGAGGGTGGAAGAGGAAAGAGAATTTTCACGGACACTGTGCCTAGCAGATAAGGGGTTAAAGCTCCTCTCAATACACAGGATAGTCCTGATAAAAAGCTTACGCCTCCACACATGAAAACAAACCATACCAAATAAAAAACTATCCAAATGCTATAATGTGGTATGAGCTGGTATTTCAGAAGTGCTGGAGTGGTAATGGCTTGGACCAGGCGTGCTCACACTTTTTCAGCATGCGAGCTACTCTTAAAGCAACCAAGTCCAAAAGATCTACCCGCTCCCGCCGCCGCGCGCTCCCGCCGCCGCGCGCTCCCGACGCCGCGCATTCTGCTGCTGCTGTTTTCCGCCCGCACAGCGCTTCTTCCGCCTGCGGGGCATTGTAGGAAGGAGAAAGCACGAGGCGGAGCATCCAGAGGGAGTGCTCCACCCTGCCTGTCTCGCCGGCAACGGAGGCTGAACAGCTGCTTCTGGATGAGAGAGAGGCAGGGCGCTCCCTCCAGAGGCCCCGCCTCGTGCTTCCTTCTTCCTGCAATGCCCCATAGGCAAAAGAAGCACCGTGAGAGCAGAAACCAGCAGTAGGAGCGCGCGTGCGCACAGGGTGTGTGCACGCATGGCAGGAGCGCCCCATCCGTCTGGTGAGGCCCGAAGATCACCTGGAAGAGGGCCGAAGATCTACTAGTAGCTCCCAAACTACCTAATGAGCACCCCTGGCTTGGACTAAATGATGTGAAGATAAAGAGGTAGAATACAGTACTTCCACTTGCCCAACAGGTTTCATATACACAGTCGATTACTATCTTTTACTAGAGATATAAAAGCAAAAAAAAGGAAACTATTAGGAAGACATTTGACACAAGACAAAACTTACTGGCCACCTCTTTCCACAAGCGTTTGGCAGAGATATTTTCTGGCATTTCTGTGCGTTGGACAGTTTTCTAATGCAACTTCAAAATCATCAATTGCTTTATTTAAGCTTCCCTTTGTTGCATAACTAGAAGAAAAAAAATTACAAACATTTTACATTTGCTCATGAAACCAATTTAAAACACTGTTTTCTGGTGACAAAGAAAGAGATACTTACAGTGCCCCACGAGCAACTAAGGCTTCTACATTCTGTGTGTCTATTTCCAATGCTTTGTTGTATTCATTCATGGCATCCACATGACGGCCCTCTTTGAAGTAATCAACACCAATCTTTACACTAAAAGGAAAAATAATTGAACCAGGAGTGTTAAGATTCACTCAATAACATCTTAGCATTTCCACTAAGAATCCACATCAAAGTACCATATATACTCGAGTATAAGCTGACCCGAATATAAGCCGAGGCAAAAAAACTGGGAAAACTTATTGACTCAAGTATAAGCCGAGGATGGGAAATGCAGCTGCTCCTGGTAATGCAATATTTGCTTGTTTCATGCATGTCTTGTAGCCTGAAGGTAATTTTATAGCCCAAATTGTACATTTCTGTTGGGAATGACCCATCAGAAAGCAAAAGCGTCCCTGTCTCAGCCACCCATAGATTTGGGGTGGGGGGAGCCTTCAAACTCTTGTCATGTAGTTCATATGACTTGTAAGCCGCTCTGAGTCCCCTTCGGGGTGAGAAGGGTGGCATATCAATGTTGTAAATAAATAAATAAAGGGAGAGGGCTGGGTTTTACTTTGGCCGCAATCCGGAGTAGCCAATACCTCCACCACCAGTGGCACCAGTTAGCTCTACCAACAAGGAGCGGATCTGCAGTCCCAGCAGCGGCTCCCAGTCTTACTCGGCTGTGGAAGGAACCTCAGCAGCAAGAGAGGAGGAGGAAAGGCCTCGTTCCCATCAGAAAGAGAAGCGCAAGGCCTTTTCTCCTCCTTCTCCCTCAGACTGCGTGCACCTTCCTCTGTGGCGGTGAGGGAGGAGGAAAGGCCTTGCTCCCTTCCGAAGAAGGAGAAGCGTGAGGCATTTCTTCCTCTTCCCTCAGCCCACATGCACGTTCCTCGGTGGTGGCAGCCGTGCAGCGAGGGGGGAGGAGGAAAGGCCTTGCTCCGCTCAGGAGAAGTGCGAGAAGGGCTCGGAGAGTGGAAAGATCATGCGGAGCATTTGGTTCTCCCCTTCACATCCTCCCTGCCTGCCTGCCTGCACGCCTACAAACTGCATGGCCGGAGGCTGCTCCCAACATGGAGAGAACTGGGAACTTTGACCATAGTCATTTAGAGACTCTTGGGGAGCTTTTTCACCTATCAAACAGAGTCCACACGGAGACATTAGTAGTGAGCTGGACCCTAAATTCTGGTATTTTCTTGTTGAATATATTATTGTTGATGGATCACAGTCTATATTACTTTATTGGTATAAGTAACATTGCTTTTTGTACTCCAATATTTACTATAAGTATCTATTCATGCAATTGCTTATGATGCCTTTCATATTTCCATGTGCATGTACTTTCGCAAATATATAATACAAAGTTTTTACATGTCATTTTGGGATGCTTTCCTCAATTTATGGATGTACTGATTGTATGTTTATACATATGGACTACCACCTGTATCAGTGAATGATTGTTTTTTCCCTTGTGTTTCTTGTGCTTTTGGAGTAGCTAGCCCCCTCTGTTTGTTAGTATTTTCTTCCTCTTCCCTCAGCCCACATGCACCTTCCTTGGCGGTGGCAGCCGTGGTAGCGAGGGAGGAGGAGGAAAGGCCTTGCTCCTCTCAGGAGAAGAGTGAGAAGGGCTCGGAGAGTGGAAAGGTCATGGGGGGGGGGGGAGATGGAGGGAAAGGTGCACGTGGTGAGCGAGAAGAAGAGCTGGGGTGCTGTAAGGAGAGGTGAGGTCCTTTATTTATTATTATTTGCGGTTTTTGTATTCTGCCCTTCTCAATCCCAAAGGGACTAAGGGCGGTTCACAGTGTTGGCAACCATTCAAAGCAATCGATTAAAAAACAGTATAAAACCATCTAAATTGACCCTCCCCTGAAAAAAACATTAAACATTATTAAATACATCACATAAAATAACATCACTTTATCACACAGACATAGCTGTTGTCCGTAAACTATACTTTCCCTCATTCCTTTCTGATTAACAAAATAAAAACATTCAACGCTATCATGCAAATGCATTCAAACTGAATATTCCACTAGAAGACTCGTCCCATTTAACGTGTCTTAATGGGAAAGCTATTAGAGAAGCCTAAGTGTTCTGAACCTTATTAAAAATAAGGTGCTTCTTTGAGTATTTGCCTGACCATTTTAACAACATTTTGGCTTTGTGCTTGATCCATTGAGAAGAGCAACTGACTCAGCAAAGTCAAGGCTCATGTCAACTCCAAGCATCAGCATTTACCATTTCAGACAGGGCTTTTATCTCTTCCAAATGGTCTGAACAAATTCAGAATGCATTTGCTCTGAATCAAAGTGGCAGCTCTTTCTCTCCGCTGTTACATAAAACAAACCGATACTAATAAGAATGAAGTACTGCATACCATTTTAAGGCCCACGAGGCAGATTGTCTTTTCCGCAATGCCACAGCAAAATCTTCTTCATTGAAATGTTTACTTCAGGAAAAATAAATATTTTAGTGTAACTCCAGGAGATAGCACATCTTTACAATTTAGGTAAATATTTATTTATTTACTATATTTATGTACCATCCCTCTCAGCCCGCAGGCGACTCGGGGGGTTTACAATGGGTGCCAAGACCATAAAATGCAATTTCAATACAATAAAAACAATCAGATAATAAAACCATAATAAAATCAATAAAAACATAAACATTAGAGTTTCTTATTATAAAACATTCAGGTCATTACTAATACAGGAAGTAATATATCACTGCATTTCTGTTGAAATTGTCTACATGCTTGTGGATTTCAATGGCTTCTCTGTGTAGTCTGACATGGTAGTTGTTAGACGGCCACAGATGTGGGCAAAATGTCAGGAGAGAATCCTTCAGGAACATGGCCATACAGCCTGGAAAACACAGCAACCCAGTGATTCTGGCCATGAAAGCCTTCGACAATCACAAACTTTATTGGGAAATGATGTTTGATGTACCTTTGCAGTCCTCTCATTAAGGATGGTGGGTTGGATTCGTTCAGTCCTAGTTTCCCTGCCATAAACTCTTCTATTGCAGGATTTGCAAAGCCCAAGGAGTGATGCAAAACTTTTTCATATGTTTCCAAACCACTGGCTATTTCAACACTCCTCCTGGAGAAAAACAAGAGTAGGTACAATTATGACCCCCATCCATTTATTCTCCGAAAGGCATCCTATCTTTCCTATTATCCTATCAATACATAATACAAAGAATACGATGCTAAAGATTCTTTAAAAAGTTTTTAATGGGATGCCTCCGACAGGTTACAATTCATCCTATCAAGACAACATGCGTAAAATGAACCACCACAATAACTCTGTGAAGACAGCAATACTTCTAGATGCTTTGATCAATTTAGGTGTCTATGCACTGAATCTGTCCCCTGCTAACCCTTGATCCTGCTCTTTGGAAAGGAATACTGTCTTGTCTCAGGGCCCTTCCAGGCAGGCCCTATATCCCAGGATCTGATCCCAGTCCTCTTGCAAATAATGGAAGGAATCAAAGGAAGGCAAAGCCTAAGGGCAACTGTTCCAGTCCGATTGTCGTCACAGAACTCACACGCAAGACTGCTACTATTAGCCTCAGTATAAGATGTCAATAATATAAGTAGCAGACCTAGTCACTGTCACTAACAACAGTGTCAAATGTCAAGTTTGTAGAAAATAGAATGTCCTTGTGGACAGCTTTGCAATTGCCATAAGAATGGGCTTTTGTATTCCATTCGCTGTCATGTTCCATGTATCCACTGAGACGGGAATTTGGAACTGTCTGCAATGCTCAGACAGGCTGGGACCACACTGAGGATTTTTACTCAGTAGAGTAAGGCACAGAAAGTGCTGTATGGCAGTGTTTTTCAACCTTTTTTGAGCCGCGGCACATTTTTTAAATTTACAAAATCCTGGTGCACACCACCAACCAAAATGACCCAAAATGACACTCTAACACAGTAATACATATAGTTAATATGTTTTTAAATGTATTTATACTCAGTGTGAAACCTGGGCCTATTTCGATGAACACAGCCTATATATGACTTCCTCTCACATATTTATACATGGCGATCATGTATTCGCTCAGTCTTCTCGTCTTCAGGCTAAACATGCCCAGCTCTTCAAGCCGCTCCTCATAGAGCTTGTTCTCCAGACATTTGTGAAATTTCATCCTGAGTGAAACTTGCTTCCAGTTAACTATGGATGTCATGAAGCTGTTATAAACAGTTCCTTTTGGGGGGGGGACTCTCAAAAAATCCAGTAAAATAGTAAAAAAAAAAAGAAAATTCCAAGCAGAGATGTTCAATTTGTTTCTTGGAAACCTGTGAGGGGCTGCTAGGAGGGGGGGGGGGAGTGCCAATTTCCCACGGCACACCTGATGAATGCTCACGGCACACTAGTGTGCCACGGCACACTGGTTGAGAAACACTGCTGTATGGAGCCACGAAAGAAAGATGCAGCTCACTTTGGGTACATACCTATAGTGCAGAGGCAAGTCTTCGGAGCTGATTACGCCTAATTTGGTGCTTGCTAGGCTTGGAGAAAGAGCAGAGCTGTGCAGTGATACTGTGAGTTTCTCATGATAGCGATCAATATCCTTGATTGCAGCTATTAAAATACAAAAAGGCAAGATTTAAACTGCAGAACAGCTCTAAAAATGCCCTGAATGTAAATGCATAAAGGCAAACTGATCAGCAAGGGAGCCCAAGTGTGTGTGTGTGTGTGTGTGGAAGGAGGGAGAAATCAATCAAATGAGCCTACCTTGGATAAGGTCACCAGTTTGATAGTATGATAAAGGATCACCATGGCTGCTTTGGGAAGGCACGTCCCTCAATGGGCACAGAGCCTGAAACAGAAACCAAATAGCAACAATTGAGTAGGCAACATCAGGCTGTTGAATATTTACATTTGAGGAGGAAGGGAACAGAGTGTGAATAGAGCAAAATCAAGTTATGGGTAAGAATCTTGCTTAGGGAAAGCATTTTAGAGTTTAAAATTGATTTAGGGTGCCTCTACACTGTAGAAATAATGCACTTTGACACCACTTTAACTCCCATGGCTGAACTATTTCTTCTTCAAGGCCTGGCACCAAGGAGATTTGTTGTTGTTAACTGCCTTCTAACTGACTTCCACTTTTCCTACTTCACCTTACATATCGTCATCGTATTTTCTAGTGAAGCATGTTTTCTTATGATATGGTCAAAGTACTACAGCGTCAGTTTCATCATTGTGTTTTAAGAGGAGTGCCCTTCTGAATTGCAATTTGTCTTTTAGCAAATTCCTCCCTTTCCGCCCTTCTTACTTCCTGTCTCCCTTCTTTTCTTATTTTTAGATTAACACAGTTTATTGTTTTTGAATCTTGTGGTCCTTGCTAACAACAAAAAATCAAAGTGGTCCCTGGTCAAAACAAGGTTGGGAACCACTGATGTAGATTTTTGAACATCACATTTCAAATGAGTTTATTTTTTCCTATCAGTGTTTTGTCACTACCCAGCTTACATAGCCATACACAGAAATGGGAAATACAATGGCATGGGCCATCCTAACTTCAGTAATGTATCTTCAGGATTTAGTCTAGTTGCTTCATAACCGCCCTCCCCAGTCCTAGTCTTCTGATTTCTTGACTGCGGTTTCTACTCAGATTAATGACTGAATCAAAGTATGCAAGATCCTGATCTATTTCAATGTCTTTATCTGAGGAGCTCCTTGGAGCTCAATGGTATGGAACACAGAAGAACAACCTTAACAAACATGGAAAGTAAAAAATACAACAGAAAAGAAGAAATGGGAGCTTAGTCTGTCGCACTATGCACAGAAGTATGGAACCTGTACACAAGAGATACCGCAATGACACTGTTCTTGTGTTGGGATTCAACCCCACACTGCGCAAGTCTCAAGTCCTCAATAAGAAACATTTTAGTTAGTGTTAGAATAGTCTGAGGGTTTTCCCTTCCCCCCATGTCTCCTGTATGACAGTTGAGAATGGATCTATTTCTTCTCTCCTCTCTGTTTCTGCTCTCATTCTGATTAGATTTATTTATTCAGTTTTGTATGCCGTCCTTCCCCGAGGGCTGTGTAATGGATACTTTTCTACTGCCTTTTAAAATCTGACTTCTGTTTCTTACATTTGAGTACAGTGTTCCCTTGCTACTTCACGGTTCGCTTATTGTGGACTCGCTGTTTGGCGGATTTCAAAAAAATATTAATTTAAAATATATTTCATAGTATTTTTGCTGTTTTGTGGGGTTTTGCTGCCACCGCTTTCCAAGGCACTTTCCCTCCAACCTTGAAAAGCCTTTCCTTCACTTTATTTTAAGTTTATAAAAGCCTTAAAATAGTGTATAACTACTAAAACTACTAATGTATAAATATTAAAATAAAGAGCATCCCAACATCGTGTTGTGTGTTTTGAGATCTCTATCTGCATGTGTCAGAGATGTAGTGATTTGTGTTTTTCCCCTCTTAAAACCTTAGAATAGATGGGTGTTAGAGTAGCTCAGACCCAGTTCTCAACTATTAAGAAATGCAGTTATTGTTTATTATTGTAAATAAACCTTTTGTGATTTTTAAGATCGAACTCTGCATCTTTGCCTGCCCAAGTTAATTCTTTATAGCCATATTGCACGGCACTTCACGCTCTGTTCGCTAATGAGCTGAATGCTCAGCTTTTAATAGTATCCTGTCTGTTTTTGGATGCTCTTTTATATTTTCCCTCACACTTGTCTATTCTGTGCAAAATTCAAAGTTCATAGGATTTTAATTCTGAAAGTTCCCAGGACACTTTTGCAGACTCTCACAGTGTAGTAAGAACTGTAGGAAAGTTCAGTTCAAGATTTCAACAACTTCAAAATAAGCAGAAGAAATCAAAATTCCTTGCGGAGGCAGCAAAAACCATTCCCCAGATCAGCATGTTTCAAGGTTGGAACATATTAAGGCACTGAACTGTTCACCATCCCACAGCTCCAATTCACTTTCCCTGAGTAAGCTATACTGCGCAACTAACTATCAAGTTATACATCAGAAAAAGTTACAACTCCTCTGCAACAATGAACACATTGACAGTTATCACACTTACAGTGATTTCTATGTCTGCTATATCTCGAATAACGCCACTTTGCAGGCAGAAGAGCACCATAAAAAACCCAAATTCACGAATTGAACTAATCCTTCCGATCACTATGTCCCCACGTTCAATGTCTCGGAAAAACAGCTCTCTTCTCTCTGCACCGGGAACTTCCATGAACTGCTCCAAAGGTGGCATAACAGCATAATAATCTTCAGTAGAATAAAAAAGAAAAAATGTTTACATTATGTTTAAGTCATATTTTAAAAATTACATGAGAACATCCTTCAGAGTTGAACCAATTAAGATTGTTCAACGAGAAGTTAACAGTCCTCTAAACATACAGTCTATACATTTTCATATGTGTATTTATAGAATCTTTGAGGTGTTTATAGGTTTTACCTATGTGGTAACTCGCCTCAAGCCACAAGAAGCGGGTAAGAAATAAATTTATCATCATCATCTATAGATTCAATCATCCTCCCACCAAAATCCAAAAAGCAAATCTTGACTTTTGACATTTTTTAACATATAAGGGACACCAATTCATTATGCTACTACATATGATGCCTCTCCGTTGGCGCCCCCTTGTAGTGGGGGAGAGGCTTGAATACACTAATGAAGTTGCGAGCTATGCTGGAGGTGGCATAATAGCCACCGGTAGGGCCTCCCATGCCAGGCAGGTCACAACCGAAGGGTCTGACAAAGAGCGTCGGATAAAACAAAATGGACATTGACCAACTGGTATAACTATATAATTAATATGTTAAATGTGGAAATAACAAATTGTAAATGGAATAATATAGATAAAATTGAAAAGATAATAATAACAAAGAGGATGTGGGAACCAGTTAGAAATTATTTAGAAAATGTGTTAAGAGGTGGAGTAGAAAAATTAAGACTGAGACTGATATTTCAAATGTAACCTCTGTAGTTTGATGTATAAACTGTATATACAAGGAGGGGAGGGTGGGAGAGGGGGGAAAACCAATAAAAAACTTTTTTTTAAAAAAAGACAAAGAGCGTCAACGGGCAGGATGGGCTCTCTAGCCTTTTGGCAACCATTCTAGGCGAAGGAAAACTCTGATTTCAAACCCAGGCAGATGGTGCTCGTTTAACCCTGTAAGGTCAACCATCTAGAGAAGTAAACTCGAACCAAACCTACGACTGAAGGACCTCGCTGCCACTGTCCCAGCTTGCTAGGCCCCGGCAGACAAACATTTGGTTTAGGGTGATGCCAGTTCTGTGCACGCTGCGCTCCACCAGAAAAATCCATTGCAGAGACTCCAAGGACACATCCAACCTCCAAATCATCAACGCGCTTGTAGAAAGCGTGGGATGAGACCTTCCTGAATCTTCATTCACGAAGTAAGGCCAAGCAAGACATATGATGAGACTTGCGCATCCATGAATTTTAATATCTATTAGCTTGGGGAGTTGGCGTTGCTCAGGTTATTTGAAAAAGTTAATTTTTAATTGTACAAAATGAAAGCCTTCACTTGGGTAGTGGGCAGTATGGTGTTTCTGGAGGAAATTGTCAGGGGTCTTATACATGTTCATGGCACTCACTATAACCTGCAATGTCACTGGAGGGAAGGTCATTGGGGTCTCCTGAGTAGTGGGAGCAATAGCTGTTTGTGGAGGCAGGAGCACGTCTCTGTAAGTGGACATCCCAGCCACATACACGCATACGTATTTTTCCTTTTATTTTGTGGATAGATAGAGTCCTGGAACCAAACTCAGCGAATAAAAAGGGCCCACTGTATGTAACACAAAAGAAAATGCTTCCAGGTAAATCAAGTCCCACTCAACTTTCATGGAAAGAGGCACAAAAATATGCTAACTAGTAATAAATTGTATGGAATTACTCCTCAAGAGTTCTTTCTGGTGTGACATTGCAAGGCAATTAAAAACCAGATCATAATTAACAGTAGAAAGATTTCCAAAGTCTCCTGATTTAAAAGTGAGGCATGGGTATGAAACATACCAAAAACCACACTTTTACTTGCAAATGTGTAGAAACTGTGAAATTACTTGCTAATGAGGAGAAAAGCATTCCTGCACAAGCCCAGATTCTGAGATTTCTAGCTTTAGTTAAGAGATTCTCCAAATTAAAGACCCTGCAAAATAAGTATTTGAAGTAGACTTCAATCACTGTAAGGAAATGGCATTGTTTTGCATTGTGCAACTACATAGTGCCACATACAAATGAGGATCAGAAATCAACTGCTTCCTGGAATTTAGATTTTGGGCCCTCAACTCTATATATGTCATACCAACTAATCAAGTGCATAACCATTAATATAGAACACCATTCATATTTGAAAACTTACTTTACAATCATAAATAATATATGTAGAAGATAAAATTGCATCATTCTATAAGGTGTTCTCATAGAATGCCTGTGTTGGCAAAATCCCTGCAGCATATTCAGTTACAGGAAATGTGTCCTCATTGACCTCCCTGCTTTGTGATAATATGGACAAGGTTGTGTTAGGGACATATATTGCCTCAATGCACCGGGAATGTGGCGCAGCTGGCTAAATGTCAGCTGCATAAGATCTCTCTGACCAATAGGTCATGAGTTCGAGGCCTGCCCGGGTCGAGGTGTGTGCTCGATCTTAAGTGTAGCCTGCTGTCGACCTTTGCAGCCCAAAAGACAGTTGCATCTGTCAAGTAGGTGATAAAGGTATCACATGAAGTGGGGAGGCAAATTTTGACTGAATTATGAGGCCATTAAAAGAACTCCAGGAAACGCTAAGGAATGCGGAAGGAACAACAAAGGGCGCTGAGAGATGAGGACTGCGTCAGCTTCCCCTGGTGACCAGAGTTCGCCTCTGTTCGTTTATATGTGTGTACTGTGTACTGTGTATAGTGTGTACTGTGTATGTGGAAAACGGCAGGGATTGTCTGCTAAGTATGTGTACCTGTAATCCGCTCTGAGTCCCCTTCGGAGTGAGAAGAGCGGAATATAAATAAAGTAGATAAAGTTAATAAATGTGTGTTAGGAAACTATATCTATATAGACATAACTGCGTAATACATGTACATCTCTGCACCCAGTCTCCCACTCACTATGTTCTACAACTTTTAAGAATACTATTCCAGTTACATCTGAAAAACATTACTTATCATATCTGACTATACAAATAGCAAAATCTGGATAAATGGCAATAAGATGAATGTAAGACACTCATATCTAAAATTATTTCTATCATAAAACAAAAAGAACAAGCATTGGAAACATTGTAAAGGTTCAAATAAGTCCATGGCTAGAGCAAAAGGTGAGGTATTGAAGCAAAACATTTCCATCTCATTTTTTTCAATTTACCCACAAGGCATTCACAATTTTCATCCAAAGTAGATCATTAAACACATACAGTGGTCCCTCGCTGTTTTGCGGTTCACTTTTCGCAGACTCACTGTTTCACGGATAGGATTTAGAATTAACTAGGATAGGTAGGAGGGGAGGGAGGTCCGGGGAGTGGATATCGGATTGTTTTTTTTTTGTATGTATTGTTGATTTTGTCCATGTGTCATTGTCCTTTCTTGTTTTAATATGAAATCCTAATAAAAATTCATTTAAAAAAAAAAAAAGAAAAAAAAAGAATTAACTTTAAAAATATATTTTATACATTTTGTGGTTTTAAAATCAGAAATGCCTTGCCCGACTTACCAGGCAAGGGCCGTTGTGGCGATGGGCGCCCTCCCACCGGCCATGCTGCTTGCAGGGGACTTCTTCCCAGAAGCCCCCTGCATGGCGGGAAGTTTCCTACTGTTTGGCCGGCTGGCCATCCAGCAGTAGGCCCCGCTTCGCCTCTGGACTGGCCAGGGCCGACTTCCCCACCTCGCCCCGGCAGCCTTTGCAGGGCTGCTGGGGCCAAAGAGCCCTGTGGAGGCTACAGAGCCCTGTAGAGGTCCAGGGCTTGAAAGATGTCTCAATAACCTTGCTAAGTGTTATAATTGTGTGTTTTGGATAGAGGACGTACCTTCATTTTCTTCATTGGCTTCTGCAGTTATAGGCACATTTGTTTTCCAAGAATGAGAAAAAAGGAGATCGGCTTTTTTGGCAATGAAGTGTTGTATCTCAATATTATCAATTCCTCTCTCTTTCCTGCAATGGGAAGCAAAAGAGGGTAGTATCCCCTTCAGAAACACTTTCCTGGACCACCCAACAATTAATCAGAACATTGTCGCCCCTACAAATCACAGACCAGCCCCAAGCTTGGCACACAGAATACTCATAACCCACTCTACATCCTGATGCTGTTCTAAGGGGGGTGGTCCATGGATGATGGGATCTGCAGTACCTTCACTCACTTACTGAAACCACTGCGACCCTCTTCCAATGACCAATGCAGACCAAACTTGGCACACAGAGCCCCCATGACCCACTCTACATCCTGCTGCAGTTTGAAGGAGGATGGACCATGGATGATGGGACTTACAGTACCTTCGCTCACTTCCTGAAAACAATGTGACCCTCATCCAATCACCAATAAAGACCAAACTTGGCACACAGAGCCCCCATGACCCACACTCCATCCTACTGCAGTTTAGAAAAGGGTGCACCATGGATGATGGGATTTCAAGTACCTCCACTCACTTCCCAAGCCCGCTGTGACTCTCATCCAGTGACTGATCAGGACCAAACTTAGCACACAAAGCCCACATGACCCACTTTACATCCTAGTGCAGTTTGGAGGAGGGTGGACCATGGGTGATGGGACTTGAAGTACCTTTACAAATTTCCCGAAACTGCTGCGAGCCTCATCCAATGACTGATCAAGACCAAACTTGGCACACCAAGCCCCCATGATACACTCTACATCCTGGTGCAGTATCGAGGAGGATGGACCACGGATGATGGGACTTGAAGTACCTCCACTCACTTCCCAAGACTGCCGTGACCCTCATCCAATAACTGATCAAGACCAAATTTGGCACACAGAGCCCCCATGACCCACTCTACACCCTGGTGCAATTTGGAGGAGGATGGACCATGGATTCTGGGACTTGAATTACCTTCACTCACTTTTTGAGACCACTGCGAGCCAAACAAACAACTCATAAGGACCAACCTTGGCACAAAATGCCTTTATCCAATAACCCGGGCACCGCCGGGTCCCCAAGCTAGTCTATCTGTATACCTTTATAAAGCGGAATGTTTGTATGTATGCGTGCGGAGGGCGGGAGGGCGGATATGTGGCAGCCACTTTCACAGGCCACAGCGACCAGCGCGGGTGATGGACCTGCACCAAACTTGGTACACATAACCCCTAACCCCCTTTACGTCCTGGTGCGGTTCGGGGACATGGCCCACGGATTATGGGATTTGTAGTACTTTCAAACACTTTGGTTCCCACAGACCACTGAGGCCACCAAAAAGGACCAATACAGACCACACTTAGCACACACAGCCCCCATGATCCACTCTACGTCCTGGTGCAGTTTGGAGGAGGGTGGACCATGGATGATGGGACTTGAAGTACCTCTACTCACTTCCCAAGTTCGCTGCAACCCTCATCCAATCACTGATCGAGACCAAACTTGGCATACATAACCCCTATGACTGCCTTCACATCCTGGTGAGGTTTAGGGGAGGACTGACAATGGATGATGGGATTTGTAGTACTTTCACACCCCTCTGTTCCCACAGATCACTGTGGCCCCCAACAAACACTGATAAAGACCACACTTGGCACACAGAGCCCCAGTGACCGACTCTACATACTACTGAAGTTTGGAGGGGGGCAGAACATGGATGATGGGACTTGCAGTACCTTCCCTCACTTTCCAAGACTGCTACAAACCTAATCCTATGACTGATCAACATCAAACCTGGCACACAGAGCCCTCATGACCCACTCTACATCCTGGTGCAGATCGGAGGAGGGTGGACCATGGATGATGGGACTTGAAGTACCTCTACTCACTTGCCAAGTCCGCTGCGACCCTCATCCAATTACTGATCGAGACCACACTTGGCACACATAACCCCCATGACTGCCTTCACGTCCTGGTGAGGTTCGGGGGAGGACTGACAATGGATGATGGGATTTGTATTACTTTCACACCCCTCTGTTCCCACAGACCACTGTGGCCCCCAACAAACACCGAGAAAGACCACACTTGGCACACAGAGCCCCAGTGACCCACTCTACATCCTACTGAAGTTTGGAGGGGGCCAGAACATGGATGATGGGACTTGCAGTACCTTCCCTCACTTTCCAAGCCTGCTACAAACCTAATCCAATGACTGATCAACACCAAACCTGGCACACAGAGCCCTCATGACCCACTCTACATCCTGGTGCTGTTTTGTGTGAGATGGACCACGGATGATGGGACTTGCAGTACCTTCACTCACTTCCGAAAAACAATGCAACCCTCATCCATTCACCAATACGGACCAAACTTAGCACACAGAGCCCCCATGACCCAATCTACATCCTACTACACTTTGGGGGAGGGTGGACCAGAGATGATGGGACTTCCACTACCTTCAGTAATTTCATGATACCACTGCAACTCCCAATAATGATGGATCAAGACCAAACTTGGCACACAGAGCCCCCATGACCCACTCTACATCCTGCTGCACTTCTCAAATGACCCGGGCACCGCCGGGTCCCCAAGCTAGTCTATATATAAAACTTGCACCGAACAGAATAAACATAGTCACTGAATGTAAATAAAAAAGTAACATTGCATTGTTTTAAGCACTGTTTGCCGCTTTGAGTCAAGAGAGAAAGAGCAGCATATAAATAAATAAATAAATAAAATAATACTTCATTGATATATCTCACGATGGACAGTGAAAATATCCCATAATGCAAAACATCTGGTTTGAGAGATACTCAATTTATTTGTATGTAGCTCTAAGGCAGGCATGGGTTAAACTTGGGCCCTCCAGGTGTTTTGGACTTCCACTCCCACAATTCCTAACAGCCTACCGGCTGTTAGGAATGTGGGAGTTGAAGTCCAAAACACCTGAGGGAAAGGTTTCCCTTGGCTCAAGAGGCCCCGCCCCCTTCGTGGCCTTCACAACTCACCGGAAATCTAGGCCTGGCCCTCCGGGAGGCAGGAGGCCGCGGAAGCCCGGATTGTCGTGCTGCTCGGCTCGGAGCAGAGGCAGGAGCGCCGGGCCGTGGAAGCTGAGCGCCTGCCGGAGGAGGTCCCGCTCCATGCCCTTTCCAAGCACCCCACAGCCGTCCTCAGAGGAAGCAGCAAGGCCGCACTTGAGGCCTCCCTTTCCTCGCCCGCCTCCCTCAGGCGCTGTGTGCGCATGCGCAGAGGGGAGAGCCTCCCTCCCTCTCTCTCTGGGAAAAGGGGCGGGTCTAAGGCACGCATGCGCAGAGCAGAGGTTGTAGCAAGGACTGTCACTCCAGGCGTTTTGGACTCCCCAAACTCTTTCTTTTCCTTTCCTTTGGTTTAATCTCTCCCTTTCTCGTCCCTTCTTTCTTTCCTCCGCTCATACTTTTTTCTCTTTCCCATTCCTCCCTCCTTTTCCTCCTCCCTCCTTCTTTCCCTTCTTTTTCTCTTCCTTTATTTCCTCTTTCCCCTTTCTTTCCTCCGTTTATACTTTTTTTCCCTTCCTTCCTTCCTTCCTTCCTTCCTTCCTTCCTTCCTTCCTTCATTTTCTCCCTCCTCCTTTCTTTCCTTCCTTCCTTCCCTCTCCCCTTTTCCTTTATCCTCCTCCTTTCCTTCCTTTCCCATCTTTCTCTTCCTTCCTTTATGTCCTCCCTCCACTTCTCCTTTTCTTTCTTTCTTTCCTTCACTCATACTTTTTCCCTTCCTTCCTTCCTTTTCTCCCTCCTCCTTTCTTTCTTTCCTTCTTTCCTTCCTTCCCTCTCCCCTTTTCCTTTATCCTCCTCCTTTCCTTCCTTTCCCATCTTTCTCTTCCTTCCTTTATTTCCTCTCTCCACTTCTCCTTTTCTTTCTTTCCTCCACTCATACTTTTTTCCCTTCCTTCATTCATTTTTTCCCTCCTTCTCCTTTCTTTCTGTCCTCCACTCATACTTTACCCCATTTTCTTTTCCTTCCTTCCTTCCTTCCCAATAATAATAATAATATATTTATAAATATATTGATTTATTTTTATTACTTATTTATTTATTTATTTATTTGCTTTGCTTCTAGACCGCCTCTCTCAGCCCGAAGGCGACTCTACAACAGCAAAAACTGCTCAAAACAAACATATCGACAATTATCAATACATTACAATTCCAACATATACAAATTAGCATTCAACGTTAAAAACACAATAATCAGCGTCTCATTAATTAAATCGACTTCCAATTGCATCGTCGTCGTTCCTTAGGTCTCAATTTGACAATCATAGCACATTTGCAAATGCCCGGTCAAATAGCCAGGTCTTAACCTTCCTGCGAAATGTCAGGAGGGAGGGGGCCGATCTGAATGCACTAGGAAGGGCGTTCCAAAGCCGAGGAGCCACCACTGAAAAGGCCCTGTCCCTCGTCCCCACCAATCGCGCCTGTGAAGAAGGCGGGACCGAGAGCAGGGCCTCTCTGGATGATCTTAAACATCTCGATGGTTCATAGGGAGAGATGCGTTCGGGCATGTAAGTTTCCACACACAAAAAAGTTGCAAACATTCAGGGCCATTAATGAAAACACACAAACCAAATCAAACCAATAACACCACAGCATCAATATAACTTACAATAATTAACCAAAGTAAATAAATTAAAACTTTACAATAATTAATAAAAGCATAACAAAATCTCAAGTACATTTCTTCCCTCCTTTTCCTTTCTTCCTCATCCCTTCTTTCCTTCCTTTCCCTTCTTTTTCCCTTTTCTTTCTTTCCTTTCTTTCCTCCTTCCTTCCCTTCCTCCTTCCCCCTCTTTCTTTCTTACTTTCCTTAATAAATTAAAACTATACAATAATTAATAAAAGCATTAAAGCAGTTTTTGGTACTTTCTGTGGAGGAGAAAGGTCAGAGAGTGATGCTGCACACATGTAGAGCTTTGAAAAGTGGGTTTCTGTGCCAAGAATCAGGCAGGCACTTGCTCCGTGAATGTAACACTGTGATTGGTACTTCTAATCAATGCTGTGACTTGCTAAAAGACACCCCGTGCCTAGCATGAGATAACGTAGGCTTAGATTGGTCTAACAGTACAGAATGTGCTATTGGGTGACATTAGTGCCAAAGGGAGAAGAACTGCGCATGTACAGAGGGTTTCGCCCCATCCTTTGCTGGCAAGGAAAGGCAGAAAGTGAAATGTTGCTAATCGGGTACATGAGCGTCCCAGGCCACTGATATGTACTGTGAGAAAGAACTAACTTAGAAATGTTCATTGTTCTAACACATAGGTGGGGTTTGGAGATGTGATGCTAATGAAAATGTAATGTTTTATTGGATTAATGAAATGCCATGAGACACCAGCCAATTATGATTGTGTAAAATCCATGAAGGAGGGCGGGCTTTTTGGAGATGCTGCCATGGGGGTATAAATGCTTTGTACTGAGAGTGACCGGGGCCGTTTGCCCCTGATTAACAGCTTGTTCTGTTTGGCAACCCCACCAGCTGGTGTTATCAATAAATCTCTTTGATTTCACACGAGCAGTGAAGTTGTTGCGTGTTTCCTCATCCCTGCTGCCCGCACGTTTGCGCACCTGTTGGTAAGAGGTCATTTGCCAATCCGGAGTTCCATAACTCCCCAATTTGCTGCTTCATATCTTTGGTGACCCCGACGTGATTCCAAAAGGCTAATTAGACGGGTCTGTGGTGAGGACGACGCAATCTAGTTGCCTAGACGGTTCTCGCTCCCGAGCGGGGAGGTGAGGCGACCCAGGAGAGCTGAGACAGGCGCCTGGGGTAAACAAGACCGGCTTGCCTGGCTCGCCCCAAACCAACGCCTGCTGACATGAGAGGCCGCAACTGACGCGAGTGCCGGTGAACCCAGAGAACAGAGAAAGCCCGGAGGGAGGCAGCTCGAGAGAGCCGCCTCTTGAGAGATCCGGCCAGCAGATACCGGGGGCACCTTCCCAGGTGCCTAGCGAGTGAACCGGTTGCTGAAAGCGCGCAAAGAAAGTCAGGGGTGGCGGCTGTCCGTGGCACCTAGAGAGCAATCCGGCGCAATCGTGAGGTGACGGAGGGAGACGTCCTGAAGTCTGCTAGAATCGGCAAGTATAGATTTTTCAAGCACTTAACACTGAGGGAACACACATTGGGGTTGGGGGAGAGCACTGAAGTGATCTTTGATCTTTGGCCAGAGAGATGGGTAGTGCGGGATCAAAGCAGGAGAAAGAGACCCCTTTGAAATGTGTGTTAGACAATTGGGACAGGTTTTGTCTGTTGGCAGTAGAGGGAAAGCCCCAAGATCTGAAAGCTTTTGAACTCAAGAATCTGTGCACAGAGGTATGGCCCGCCGTCCAGGAGATTGACTGGCCAGACACAGGGCCCTGGGATTTGAGAAAGTGTAGACAACTTGAATCCTATTGTTTCGAAATTCATCCAAATGACCAATGGATTTATTCCGCAACATGGGAACGCATGGTTGCTGAGGGTGTTTGGTGGGCAGGCCCCAAGGGACATGAGAAGAAAGACTGTTTTGTGAACAGGAAGGCAGGGAGGAAACCTCCGGTTTTACCGGCGGAGCAAGAAGATCTTCCACCCTTAAGGAGAAGACCAAGAGAGAGACAGATTGCCCCAACAGGAGCGGGGGAGGCCACTGCGCCTCCGCTCTATGCAAGTTTGAACGTCCCTGCACAAGCTCCAGCCATAGCCCCCACCCTTGGGACAGGCCCGGCCGTTCAGATGACGTCCACGGCCGTGACGCAATCTGAGGCGGTCCCGGCTGTTCCTACTGCGCCAATCCAGTCTGTCCCCGCCTCGCCGTTCCCGGCAAGCCAAGCACTCCTTCCTGTTCCCGTCGCGCCAATTTCAATCCCAATGAATCCCCCAATGACTTTTCAATTCGAATCAGGGAGCCTGCCAACTGCGGGTTACAGCGGGTCGTTTCCGTCAGCCATGGCAACGCCCCCTCCCGCGGCGGCCCCTTTAATTCAGCCACAAGCAGCAGTGACATTCCCTGTTCCCCGTTCAGAAAGGAATCCGTTTTGTGAGAAACCGCCTGCTTATCAGGCCCCTCTCTCCATGGAAATTCATTATCCCATAGAAGAAGCAAGACAAGTAGAAAGAGGAGCGAGATGGCCAACCCCTAATGTTGACAGGATGATAGTGCGTCCCCAAGACGAAGAGGGGGAGGATGAATGCTCCGGAGCCTCAGGGGGCTGATTGCGCAATCCCCCAGAGTCAAAAGGAGAAGCTCCTTTGAATCCGCAAGAGTGATAGAGCGCTCCTCGGAATTAGGCCGAAGGCACAGTATGAGACAAGCCGCTTCCCCAATGCGAACCAGAAGCAAGACCAGGGTTCAGGAAGCAAGGCAAACAGAGGAAGAGGAGAGAGGGGTCTTAGAGTGTCCTATAAGACAGGTCCCATTACTGGACGTACACAACAGGGTCCTACAAGCTTATCAGATAGTCCCATTTTCAAGCTCGGATGTTTTTAATTGGAAGCATAATACTCCCCCATATTCTGAGCAGCCACGTGCTATGGGGGACCTTTTGGAAGGAATTATTGCCACCCACGATCCCACCTGGTGGGACTGCCGGCAGCTGCTAAATAATAATAATAATACTAATAATACTTTAATATTTGTGAGTCGCCCTCCACCGGCGGTGCTCCGGGCGACTTACAACAGTTAAAACCCTAGGGTGAACAATGTACAACAGTTTAAAAACATGGAATATAAACAGGAGGGGTGGCTCAAGTAGTCCAGGGTACCGAGCCAGTCCCGAACGCTAGGCGGAAGAGCCAGGTCTTCAGGGCTGGGCGGAATCCAGATAGAGTCGGAGAGGCTCTGAGGGCGGGCGGCAGTGAGTTCCAAGTCGAAGGGGCCGCGACGGAGAAGGCTCTCCGCCGAGTTTCCGCCAGTCTAGCCTCCCGCACTCCAGGAGTAGTCAGGCGGTCACCGTTGATGGAGCGTGCTGGCCTCTCGCTGCATTGGGTCGTCAGCCGGTCACTCAGATAGGAAGGCCCAATGTTGTGCCGGGCTTTAAAGGTGAGCACCAGGAGTTTGTAAAGGGCTCTGAACTCTAGGGGCAGCCAGTGGAGTTCTTTAAGAATGGGGGGATGTGATCCCTCACTGATGACCCAGTAATGAGTCTGGCTGCGGCGTTATGGATGCGTTTCAGCCTCTTAGTTGTTGTCTGGGGAGGCCCACATATAGGGCGTTGCAGTAGTCGGCGTGAGACGACGGTGGCATGGACCACTGTTCTCAAGGCCTCTGGTGAAAGGTAGGGAGCCAGCCGACGGGCCCCTACGGAGATGGAAAAAGGCGCCCTTAGCTGCAGCCTGGATCTGGGCCTCCATCGTGAGATTTTCGTCTAGGATCACTCCCAGGCTTTTCACCGCCCGGGGCTGGAGCCAGGGACTCGCCCTCGAAGAGTGGAAGTGGTGGGGCGGGGGTCGGGACGGCCAGGCCAGAGGATCTCCGTTTTAGCCGGGTTGATCTTGAGTCTATATGCTCTGAGCCAGCTCGTCACCGCCCTCAATCCTAGGCTGAAACTGTCCGGTACTGATGATGACCCTGGGTCAAGCTTCAAGAGCAGCTGCGTGTCGTCTGCGTATTGGTAGCAGGAGAACCCGTGGCTCCTAGCAATATTAGCCAGGGGCTGGATGTAGATATTAAAGAGGGTGGGAGATAGAATGGCACCCTGAGGAACTCCACACTCCAGTTCGTTTTTCAAAGAGACTTGACCCTGCCACTTGACCCGCTGCGAGCGGCCTCGTGAGGAACGATTCCAGCCAGGCCAGAGCTCTGTCTTGGATCCCAGAGGCCGCTAGGCGATGGAGAAGCAGGTCGTGGTCGACGGTATCAAAGGCCGCCGTAAGGTCCAAGAGGACTAGGATTGCCGAGCCTCCCCGATCCAGTTGCCGACGGATGTCATCAGTGATTGCCACGAGAACGGACTCCACTCCGTGGCCCACGCGGAAGCCCGACTGGGACGGGTCCAAGCCCCCGGATTGATCTAAGAAGACCCGGGTGGCTTTCTACTGCTCGTTCAAGAAGCTTGCCCAGGAAGGGTAGGTTGGCAACCGGGCGGTAGTTAGCAGGAACCTCGGGGTCAAGCGATGTCTTTTTCAAGAGGGGGGTGACTCTCGCCTCTTTCAGGGAGTCCGGAAAGGCACTTGTTTCAAGAGAGAGATTCACCAGGTCCCTCAGAGCACCGGACAAGATGTCAGTATTGGACTTGATTAGATGTGATGGGCAGGGATGTGATGCCCTATTCACTGCGGCAGAGAGAAGATGCATTATCAATCAAGCCAGGTTGATAGCTCAAGAGGGACATGGGCAGATGGAGGCAGTTGCATTTGGGAATGCCAGATTCCCACTGGAACAAGATCCGAGATGGGATCCGAATAATGCGGATCAGAGAGACAGAATTAGAGACTTTCAGCAAATTCTCTTAAAAGCCATCAGGAAAGGCCCACCCCGGCCTTCCAGTATTCAAAAGATACAAGGGGTTCAACAGGACAAAGTTGAGACGCCTGCTGCTTTTCTAGAACGTTTAGAGGAAGCATACAGAAAGTACAGCCCTTACAACTTAGAGCAGAATGATGGGAGGGTTGCTCTCACGCAATCCTTCATTTCCCAATCATCTCCAGACATCAGAAAGAAAATACAGAAACAACCAGGGTTTTTGGGCAAGAATTTAAATGAACTGTTAGCTATTGCTGATCAAGTGTTTATGGCAAGAGAGCAAGTAGAAGAGGAAAAGAAAGATAAGAAGAAAAGAGAGGGATACAGAGTTTTAGTGAACATGTTGGATGAAAGGTCAGGAAGAGGAAGGGGAAATAGTCGTGGCAGAGGGTCAGGAAGAGGAAATGTTGGTGGACAGTTTAAATTGGGTCGAAATCAGTGCGCCCGTTGTAAAAAAGAAGGCCACTGGCGAAAAGATTGTGTAGAAGAAATGTCAGAGGAAAGTGATGCAAGTGCAAAAAGAGTTAAAATGCCAGCCAGAGGGTCAGGAAGAGGAAAAGGAAGAGGCAGAGGAAGTTATAGGCCTTATGAGAAGGCTGTTGTGGCTGCTGCTATGCAGGAAGAAGAGGAGGAAGCTGAGTGGGAAGATGAATGTTGAAAAATTGGCAGGGCTTTTCTGCTGCTTGACCCAGAGGAGCCTTTGGTTGCCGTGGCTGTGGACGGTCAGCGTGTAAAGTTCTTAGTAGATACCGGAGCGGACAAATCTGTAGTGAACAAAAAATTAGCACCCCTTAGTGGTCAACATATCAAGGTTGTTGGAGTATCAGGAAAGCCACAGAAGTGTCCATTATTACAGCAGAGAAGATGCAACATTGCGGGCAGAGAGGTGATACATAGATTACTGTATGTCCCAGATTGTCCTATCCCCCTGCTGGGAAGAGACATCTTGGCGAAGATAAGGGCAAGATTGGAGTTTTTGGAGACAGGCCAGCTGGAACTTACAGTCCCAGGGCAAGAAGAATACAGATTGTTTAGAGTGCAACAAGTTAGGAAGAAAGAGATACTTTGGTGTTGGGAACAGACTCCCAGGGTTTGGGCGGAAGATAACGAACCAGGAATGGCGAAAAATGTTGCCCCTGTGGTGATAGAGATAAGAACTGGTCAGCTTCCCGTGAGAAAGGCCCAGTACCCTATCAGTAGAGATGCTGTAGAAGGAATTCAAGAAGAGTTACAAAGATTGTTACGTCATGGGATCATTGTCTATTGTGAATCAGCTTGGAATTCGCCCCTCCTCCCGGTTCGTAAGCCAGATGGGAGGTTTCGCATTGTTCAGGATCTTAGAGCTGTCAATCAAGCTACAGTGTCATTAACCCCTGTTGTTCCAAATCCATATATAATGATGAGTCTAATTCCAAGTACAGCTGCCTGGTTCTCTGTATTAGATTTACGTGATGCTTTCTTCTGCATTAGGCTAGCTCCTATTTCACAGCCCATCTTTGCCTTCCAATGGGAGACCCCAAAGGGAGGACAAAGACATCAGGCGACATGGGCCAGATTGCCTCAAGGTTATCATTCTTCACCGACCATCTTTGGTCAGGCTTTAGCTAAAGACTTGTCAGATTTTGAAATT